>JBCEWC010013835.1:0-14792 GCA_038996855.1 Solanum aculeatissimum
AATTATTTTTCATTTTAATATCATATATGTGTGATAAAGTCATTTTCTTATCTTATTCTTTGTTGTAATTGTTTTATGTATTTATATTCTAGTAGCGATATTTCTGAGATTAGTTTATCTAATTGGTACATATTTGTCTTAGTTTTATTTAGTTCCTTGTATATTTTATAGAGGTAAAAATGATTAGGTCTATGATGGCACACGTTAACTTGTCAATTTCCTTTTGGAAAGATGCATTGACATCTGTAGCTTGGTGCTTAATCGTGTGCCCTCTAAGTCTGGCTTTCACACTCTATGAATTATATATACGTAGAAAATTTAACTTAAATATATTTCAGTCTTTTGTGTCTGCAATGTACGTGCATAATTCTTCTCATAAATATGAAAAGTTAGGCCCTATGGACAAGAAATGCATCTTCATTAGCTATTTAAAGAAATCAAATGGTCATATGTTCATAGGAGAAAACAAATATGAAAGTATATCAGAACTTTAGTCACGAGATGCCACATTTATAGAGATGAAATTTCCTAGTAAGGGAAATACAGATAAAAACTTTATCATTTTATGAAGTTTTAGACCATCAAGAAAATCTTCAAGATCAAAGGAGTGAGGAAGAAGTTGTACCTTCTATTTTTGATCTAAGTGATAGAATTACTCATTTAGCGGATATTGCACAAGAGAAGTAGGTGTAGAGAAGTACACGAGAAACTTTCTCCGATGCTGATTTTATATCGATGAATAAATATTAATAGTTACTCCGTAAGATAAAAGAAGAGCCTAATTTAGTTCAAGAAGCTCTTTCAAGCCCTACTAAGAATAAGTGGATAAAAGCAATAGAAGAGGAAAAAAATTCATAAGGACAAACCATGTTTGGAATTTGATTGATCTTTCGCCATGTTGAAAGGTAAATGGGTTCACAAAATTAAAAGAAAGGTGGATGATTTAATTGAACACACCAAAGTCTATTTGGTGGATAAGGGGTACATACAACAAGAGGGTATTGACGATGAAAATATTTTCTCTCCAGCTGTGAGATTTAACTCTATTAGACTGATTCTAGCTGTAATTGTAACACCTTGAAAATTTTTAAGGTAACATCCAAATTTTCCTCTTATGTGTATGAGATCATACCAAGTGATTCTAACCTTTCATATAGGTTCTAAAGTTTATTTTATAGGGGGTGATAGATTTGATATGAATTAAGATCACAAGAATCCCTTAATAAAAATTTGAGATGAAACATTTCTTACCGATTGAGTTTCGATATGAAATTCTATGAAACTAGGTGATCCAATAACTCCAAAGTTTTGAATGTATGTTAAGGTCCTTTTCTACGTAATTGAAGTGTCTCAGATGTGGTTTGAAGTCATAAGGAACACTCAAGGTCAATCCAAGTTCAAAATATTTTCATTGCTAAGTTTCGATATGAGTTCATAGAAGGGTCAACTTCAAATGTGTCACGATCCAAAATTGGATCGTGACTAAAGAAAGCAAAACTAAAGTAAAAAGAATCCACAACACTTAATTTAAATTCCAAAACCTAGAGCCATGAGTACAAGAGCATCTAAGTAGTACGAATAAGTAAATACAACGTTATCTCAAAAGGACAATACATAGTCTAGAATAGATAGAAATAGAAATGAAGTCCCAAAGACACAACGGTGACTCGAAGTCTGAGCCTCACCATTGAAGTGTAGTAATGAAAAGAAACTCGGCACAATGAGATCAACTACCCTATGGAGGTCCCTGTGCTCGATCTGCAGGGAAGAAACAAAGTAGGGGTGAGTACACTGAAATGTACCCAGTAGGTTCAACCGACTGGGTAGAAGAAATTGAATAAGCATGTAACAACTAAGAGTCTTTATCACCTGCATTAAAGGAGTTAGTACATAATATATATATATATACACACACAACTATAAAAATAATTAAAGATAACAAGTGCAATAAATGATGTGATACAAATGAGATGTATGAATGTAATGGCATCGCAGACCATGTATGAGATGGAATCATAATCGTCGCTGGGCCGATGTACGTATCTATTGAGCTAAATCTACTAGATAGAACTCGGGGACGTCACAGACCATGTCCTGAAATTTCTCAAGTGTCAGAATATACCTATATCTCCACCTTGCCGCCGCAATGGTCAAGGAGTTTTGAAAAAGTGGTACAATCTCTCCCTTGTCTCCGCAGTGGTCAAGGGGTTTTAAAAAGGTGATACCATGTCTCAACATCTCCACCTTATTGCCGCAGAGGTCAAGAGGTGGTACAAATGCAATATGAGATGAATGCATGGCAATACCACAAATCACAATGCATAACAACAATTTGATAAGATAACGAATAAATAATAGCCATGAAATTAGAAAGGCAATGTCAAGTGTCTCAACTGGTACCACAATGTCATCAACATGTCTCAAATTACCATACTCTCATCAATAGGACAAATACCAATGGAACTGGACTTCATAAGTCCCAAAATATATATACACATGATTTTTGAAAGTATCATAATTACCATAAAATTATCACAAAACTTTCTAAATGATATCACAAGTCTCATATTATCTCAATAGCATCTGAAATATCTTAAATCTCAAGAATATATCTCAATTTATCGACAGAGTCACAATTCACTCTAATTTCAATATAATCGATATCGCATTTTTATCAAAATACTTTCATATCAATCCAATTACTCATGAAACATCCTAAATCTTACAATTATCACATAAACATATCCAATAACTCAAATCTAGTCCTAAAAAGATTAGTCGAACCTATCTCAATGTTGAAACTACACTCGAACCAAGCTTTTGATCAACCCAAGCCTCAAAATGATCACCCAATCAACCAACCACTATCAAAAATAGATACTACGCGTCAAGAGAAATTTTGATATCCATATTAGCATGAATTAGACTTAGGAGCAAAAAAGTCAAAATTAGGACTAAAATTCGAAGTTTTCAAATCTGAAAATTGACTAAAATTTATGATTCTATGCGAGGAAAGGAGTCTCTAGGTGAAAATCCCACTAAAATCAAGTTCAAATTGAGGGAGAAACAACATTTAAAGTTTCCAATTACAAACTATGAAAATCCCAATTTTAATCATCCTAAATCATGAAATTCGAGATAAAATCAAGAGATAGAAACACTTACCAAAAGGTTTTCCCCAAATATTTTCTTCAAAAATCACCCAACAAAGCTTGAAAAATTAAAAATGGAGTAAAAATGGTATTTTCTCATTTTTAAAAGTGATCGGGCAAGTTTTTACTCCGCGAATGCGGATAAATATTTGCGAAGATGGAGAAGGATGGACGCTATACCTCTGCGAACACAGAAACTTCTCCGCGAACACAGAGAAGAGAGGGAAGTATACCTTCGCGAACGCGGAGAAGAAAGTAAGTTGCTTCATTAGATATCAAATTTTAGCTTAAGAAAATTAATAGAACAGACCCCCAAGGTTCATTCAAAACTAAAATTGTAAAAATCAGACATGTATCCATACCAAAAATATCGATCCAAACTCAACAAAATTATCAAAATTCGATTTTGAGGTCTCCTCGACACAGTTACCGATACAACTCAATAAAACTAATTTAAAATTTAAAATATCAAAACTACCCTTGGAAACTCCAAATATTATAACGAGACCATTTATAGCGTTAGTTTCACCATCCAAAACTATTAGAACTGTCAAAATTTTGATCGAAGCTTTCGAGCTCCGAACATTGACCAAAGTCAAACTTTGACTCTAGAAACAACTGAAAATGCAACTTTTGATCCAAAATCTTCATTTCAACTCTAAATTTAGTTCTGTAATTTCTCCTAGATCAGATTCAACGTTCCGAAGCTAATGGAATTGATGAATTTCCAATTCGACACTCGAAACTCAGAATGGTACAAAAACTCACTCTTTATACAACTTAAGCTTCTAAAAATATCAAAACTCATATTTTTTCACTTTTAAAACATCGGATCTCAGTTTCAATCACACAAATAGTTTAAATTAGGTCCAAAGCAACTTATGAAAGACTAAATAGTAATTTTCACAAAGAAGATAAAAAATGACCAGCAAGGTCATTACAAAATGGACATATCTCTCATAAAATAATAATTTAAGTGACTCATAACCAATCAAATTAGAACTCTTTGAATTATCTTTCCAACACTTCTAATTTTTCTTTAATCGAAGTTTGGACTAAAAAGTTATGATCATTTTACTGAGACATGTCTGTGCTATAAAATTAGGCGATGATCAATTTGACCGCCGAATAATTCAGCGATTCGCTGAATTTGATCGCCGAATAATTCGGCGATCCGCTAAATTTGACCGCCAAATTATTCCAAAAACCTTAAAAAATTGTAAAAAAAAAAAGGCGACATAAAGGTCCCATTCGGCGTACTATTGAAAGGTTCGGTGACGGGACCCCTAGACCGCCGATTGGCTGATGAAACTCATTAAAAGGTCATTTTTTAATTATGATGATTATTTGACTTTCTCAAAATGATATGTTTTTACCTTTTACCCTTAATAACATCCATAAGCCGATCTTGTAGCCTAATAACCTCCCATATATGCATAAAGCACCGAAAACATTAAAATTTTACATTCAAATTTCTTCCTAAGAAGAAGCTAAGATTCTTCATATTCAAAAAAGATAAAGCTCGGTGCACTAAAGCTCCCTCTATGCAAAGGATACGGGGAAGGGCTTGACCACCAAGGTCTATTGTACATAGCCTTACTTTGCATTTTTGCCAGAGTCTGTTTTCAAGGCTTGAACCCATGAAAGATGTGATTGGTAATTGATTGAATGGTTGATATGATAGGCCAAAAGACTTAATTGCAATAGAATTTATGAACTGAAAGAGTCCATCAGAGACTTATTGATTTGAAATTGATTATTTATGAGTATTGAGTCTTGGGAGGAGTATCGAGCACCGAATTAAATGAGAGTAAGTTCAACTCAAACTCAATAACTATGTTGCCAACATAGGATGAGAAATATCTCACACCTCTGAAGTCCTTAAAGAGGGTCTGATTTGATTGATTGTGATTGTCTCCTACCCTAACAAGGTATTAGACAGGTGGATAATGACACCGCTTCGTTGTATCATCATCGGCTCATAGGTGAGGGTTGTCAATTAGATAAACTCTCAAACAGGTCTTGATAGTACTCTGATTGGATTAGATTGGGTTATACATGATTGGTCTCCATCTAAACATTGCTCTTTCTTTAGACTAATGACATCTTGATTGAGTTTCTTATTTTGTTAATTTGAGTTATCTGAGTTGATAGTATTCTACCTTGATGCATGTTTCTTGCTGCCATTTTACATACTCGTACATTTTACGTACTGATGTCCATTTGGATCTACATCATTTTATGATGTAGATAAAAGTACTAGGGATTATTACCAAGCACGTCATTGAGGATCTATTTGTATTCAGCTGATTTGTGAGTCTTTTTTGCTTTTGGAGGATTTTCATATTACTATCTTATAGCTATTAGAGTTTAGATTTGCTTTTATTATATTTTGAGGTATCCATGGACTTGTCACTTGCACCACTTAGTCAGATGGATAGAGGCTTCACAGACTAGATTGTCGAGTTGTGATTGGATATTATTTTTAGCTACTTTTTTTTATACAAGTCTTATTAAGTCGATTTGATAGATTGGTTAACCTTTGGCCCTTGATTATTGATTTGGTTATTTCTTTCTATTAAGTTAGTTTAGATTGTTGATGTCTTCTGTTGTTAGATTGTGACTGAATGAACATGATGGGGCCAAATAGTTAGTTTGGGGACTAGCAATAATCTATGATGTTAGCCACGCCAAGGGTACTCTCTCGGGGTGTGACAAACTTGGTATCTGAGCATAGAGTTCAAGAGTCCTAGAGAGTCTATGAAGCTATGTCTAGTAGAGTATATTTTTAGGTGTGTTGTGTACCACACATTATAAGTAGAAGGTTATAGGAGATTAGGAATTATTACATTTCTTTCTTATTCTGATTCATGCTATAGAGTTAAACTCTAGAAAATCTCTCTTTCTTACTTGTGTGTTACACGTTTGCAGACCATGTCTTCCAAACGTATTATGACCTTGAGAAAGGTTGTCAACACCGAGTTTTTCTTGCCAGGGATTCCCTTTCACTCTAGGAAAAGGACTAGGGTCCGAGCAGAGGAGCTTGAGCCTACTACTTATCCTGGTGTACACGCTAGATGGGTAGAAAAGAACAATGAGAACAATAGGGATAAACCTTGGAGCAAAAAGGCTAAGTCAGGAGGATATGAGTATAGTTAACATAAGCAAGGAAATAGAAATAGGTCCCCTTTTTTTTAAAAGGCTTTTGAGTTATACGCCACCACCAGTGAGTGCACCCATATTTAATAACAAATATAATCTAAGGCCATGGAGAAATCAATCCTTTAAGGTCCAAAACCCTAAATCTCGAGGAAGTGTGCCTTGAGGTTCTAAAGTACAGTCATCGTGTGGAAAGTGTGGCAAATTTTACTTGGGGAATTGTCAGAAGGGTACTAATGAATGTTATAAGTGTGGCCAAGTGGGTCGCTTTTAGAGGTATTATCCAAAGTGGACCAATAAATCTCAACCTTTTATATTGGCACCACTAATTAGAGAAAATCAAAGGGGTGCTACTTCTGGCATGAGCAAGGCCCGGGAAAGTCCCCAAATGTTATGACAGGTATGATTTGAGTCTTTACTCTTGATTTTTATGTTGTGATGGATCCTAGTTCCACCTCATTATTTGTGTCTCTTTATATGGTTGGTAGATTTGATAAAACTCCTGAGTGTCTTCTTGAATCTTTCAGTGTATCTACTCCTATTGGTGATTCTATTATAGCTGATAGGGTCTATGGAGGTTATTTTGTGTCAATCTATCACAGAAATACCATGACCGACTTAGTTAAGAGAGATCAAGATGCACCCCAAACTCTTTTATCCAAAGCTTGCTTCCGATGTTATCCATGAGAGGGAAAGTTATGTTTCTAAAAGTTTAATATTACCACCTGCGATTTTGATTTGAGGTCTTGTAAACCTTAAGTAGAATTGAGTAAACCTTAAGTAGAATTAAGTCACCCTAGAGCTAGAAAGACGATGGTAGAAAAAAGGGTAGGGGGAGACCAAATAGTTAAGGTGGTAGTTGATTGAGACTTGCAACTAGAGTTATGTATCTATTAGATAAGGAATGGGGTGATGAGTCAATTACCTTAAGTTTTGATGAAAGAGTATTGAGTACTATTCAATTTTCATGATGAGGTATAAAGGAAGAGTTATTGTTAGTATGAATTAGAGTATGCTCAAACTAGAAAGAGGTTTATGTTGATGTGTTATTGTATTAGTGATGGTGAAGTACAAATGTTTAATAGGGGAACAGAGTAGTCACAGGTAATTGATCTAAACTAGGCTTATGATTTTGAAAGGAGAGTCGATAAGATTCATAGGGTTATGATCCTGGATAGATAAGGAGATATAGTGAATGGGTTAATGGTTCTTGAGTTGTGAAGAGGGGATGTGTTGATAGATTATTCACTGTGTGATTTTACTGGGCCTATGTTCCCAATTTTTACCTAGTAGTTGTGGGTTGGTATAATATGAGAGAAGTTTGTGATGTACATATTAGTACTAGACTCTAAACTTGAATTTTGAGGAGCATTATGAAGAATGAGACAATATTATAGTAGCGAGAGTCTTAGTTGAATATTTGCTTTAAGAGGCTTGTTGTAGTGTATGTTCAAGATTAAGATATTTTCTTGCAAGGAATGTGATGCTATGAATATGGTGTAGGCGCCCTTAGATGGAAATAGTAAATTAGGATAGATCATTAGATAAGAAGAGGTTAGATCATAAGGTTTGTAAAAAGTGAATATGTATGCTAATAAGAGCAACAAGTATAGCAATATGCACATAGAGATATAAGAAAGATAAGAGTGGTATCTTAGAAGAAATTCCTATTAGCAATTTTATATATTTGAGTATAGTATAACAGGAGAGTTTATAAGATCTTCTTGTGGATAGTGATTCCCCGATCGTGTGGAGAGTTATACTTATAGCTTAGTAAGGAGAATCAATGTGCAGACTTAGAGAGATGACCTTTGATCTATAGGAGAGATGATGAGGTAATGAACCAAAGTGAGTTTAGAGATTTTGATAGTGGTGAGTTGATCAGGATGAGACAACAATACTTTTCCATCTTATATGTTCCTTATACTTTAATTGAGGTGATACTCTATTCTTGTCTTGTGTATGAGTGTCATGTCCATGGTCTAAACCTATGTTGATTCCCATTCATGTTAAGTTTCGAGGATGAGAAACAATAACTTCATTTAGTGATCTTGATATGATCTCATAGATCTTAGAGTTTCCAACCCTATGTTAAATGAGATGTGACTTGAGTTTTGCACTGTGTCCAGTTCCATGAACTCATAATAGGCCTTGTAAGATGAGAGAGATCACATTACATTATGAATGTTCTTAAATCATATTTCTTGAATGAATCATGCTTATGATATCTCATTCTAAGCCTTTTAAATGATCCTCCTTGCTAGTCTTGATAGCAATGTTGATTATAGTAGATGAGTTATGGTTGACGGGAGAGAGCGGGTGTTCCTAATTATGATAATGGTGTTGTACTTATTCTATTTAAGGATATAAATATAGAGGAGGAGTGAGATGAGATCTTGATATGTGCAATAAATAGGTAAGAGAATATTGGTCTCTCTATTGATAAGAGTTAATGCAATTATGGACGTCGATATGCTATGGTAGGCTCTAAGATTCTTAAGCAATGTTGACCTCAAAAGTCCATAAAGTGGTTAGAACGATAGGCTTGAATGTGAGATTGTCCTAATGTAAGTTATTATAGTAGGCTATTCGTGACCTCTGGGTGATGATTTTGAATATGAGTATTGGAGTGGTGAGAAGTAGTAGCATCATTTAAGTGAAAGTCCTTACAAAGGTATATAACAAAAATTGAGTGGGTTAGATTTTCATGAGCATGATCATCTTTTGGGCAGCACTCTGTGACTATGAGTTTATCTTGAACTTAATGAGAGTATACAACATACTTAGGCTTTTATGAGAGCTATAGTCATAAATTAATGAAGTGTGGTACACGAGGATGAGAGCATGGCCGAGAAGAGTCACCGAGCTTGGAAGCTATTAGTTCTATCTCTTGAAATGAAGTGATCATATCCTTGTATTGGAAAAATGAGCTTTTCTTGAAGTTATAAGGAAGGTTTGGAAGCATTTGAGATTGCAACTTTTTTTCTCTTCTCATCCCAGTATGGTGCCTTCTAGTGAGGGAGTTTCCTATCTACGAGTTGATGCATTCATTCTTGAGTTCAAAGGGTTAATTGTCCAGAAGTTTGAATGATTCGATTGATTGAGTTCTGATGTTCCATTCGTGCCTATCAATGATGAAGCTAAAGAAAATTTTCCAATTCTTGATCTTAAATGATATGTCCATCCTTGAGTTTGAATAGTTGATTGTCTAGAGATATTGATTGGTTTATTGATTGAGCCTTGATTGTCATTCGTGCTTTGAGTCCATCTTTGGCTTAGTCATCATTCGAGGACGAATGATACCAAGGGGGAGATATTGTAACACCTTGAAAATTTATAAGCTAAGATCCTAAATTTTCTCTTATGCATATGTGATCATACTGATTGATTAACTTTTCATATAGGTGTTAAATTCTATTTTATAGGGGGATGATAGATTTGAGATGAATTAAGATCACAAGAATCCCATAACACAAAGTTGAGATGAAACCTTCCTTACCGATTGAGTTTTGATATGAACTTAGGTGATTCAATAACTCCAAAGTTGTGAATGTATGTTAAAGTCCTTTCCCAAGTAATTGAAGTGTGTCGGATGTGGTTTAAATCCATAAGGTACACCTAAGGTCAAGCCAAGTTCAAAACATTTCCATCGGCTAAGTTTCAGTATGAGTTCATAGAAGGGTCAATTCCAAATGGTTATATCTCTCAGAAAATAATGAGTTAGGTTATCCATAACCTATCAAATTAAAGCTCTTTGAATTATCTTTCTAACAAATCCAATTTATCCTTAATCGGAGTTCAAAGTAAAACTTTATGACCCTTTTACTAAGATTTGTCTGTTGTAAAATTAGGCGACAATCAATTTGACCACCGAATAATTTGGTGATCCGTCGAATTTGACTGCCGAATTGTTCCAGAAACCTTCAAAATCTGTTAAAAAAGGGTGACCTAAAGTTCTCATTCGGCATACCGCCGAATGGTTCAACGACAGGACTCCTAGACCACCGATTTGGTCGACGAAACTCATTAAAAGTTTTTTTTAAAATTTTGATAATTATTAGACTTTTTCAAAAGGATATTTTTGATATTTTATCCTTAATTAACTTCCCTAAGCCTATTCTATAGCTTAATAACCTCCTATAAATGCATAAACCCATGAAAGCATTAAAATTTTACATTCAAAGTTCTCCCAAAGAAGAAGCTAGGGTTCTTCATATTCAAGTGCAAACCAAAAGTTTCTTCAAGAGATTTTTCTCTTCCGGGTATGTAAAGCTATATAAAACATGAAAATAGTTCTTCCATATGTCCCATAAACTGAATTAATTTAATTGTGAACGATTTAGCCTTCCATGAATGTTTTCTTGAGATTTTTCCTAAAATTTTAGAATATTCTTACATGTTGTTATATGATTGATAGTTCTCATGAGTTAATTTATTGAATACATGAATTTCTTTATTTACTAAATAAACCCTAGTTATATTATCTCTTAAACTTGAATGTCTAGATGTAATTATCGGGAATAGAAGTATGAATTGTGGAACCTATGAATGTGAATGATATTGAATATGAATGTAACCTTGAGGAGACTATAATGCCCTTTTGTGTTTTCATTACTTGAACCCAAATGACTTAATAGAACTGAATGTCATCATAAATGCATATTTAAATCACTCTTAAAAGATGTGATTGCGAATTGATTGGATGATTGATATGATAAGTCGAAAGTCTTGATTGTGATAGAATTGATGAACTGAAAGAGTTCATAAGATACTTATTGATCTAAAATTGATTATTTATAAGCATTGAGTCTTAGGAGGAGTATCAAGCACTGAATTGAGTGAGAATAAGTCCAAATCAAACTCAATAACTATGTCGCCACCATAGGATGAGAAAGGGAACATACCTCTGAAGTCCTTAAAGAGAGTTTGATTTGATTAATTGTGATCATCCCTTACCCTGGCAAGGTATTAGATAGGTGGGCAAGAATACCTCTTTGCTATATCTTCATCGGCTCATAGGTGATGGTTTTCAGTTAGAGAAACTCTTAAATAGGTCTTGATAGTACTCTACTTGGATTGTACATGGTCCCTGTCTAAACCTTACTCTTGCTTTATACTTATGACATCTTGATTAAGTCTCTTATTTTCTTGATTTGAGTTATCTGAGTTGATAGTATTCTACCTTGATGTATGTTTCTTCCTGCCATTTTACATACTCGTAAATTTCACGTACTGACGTTTATTTATACCTGCATCATATTATAGTACAGAGACAAGTATTAGGGATCATCAACAGGCGCATCGTTGATGATCTATTCGCATTCAGCTGATTGGTAAGACCTTCTTGCTTTTGGAGGATTTTTATATTACTATCATCTAGCTATTAGAGTTTAGATTTGCTTTTATTCTGTTTTGAGATAGCCATGGACCTGTCACTAGCACCACTTAGTCAGATGGATAGAGACTTCATAGACTAGATTGTCGAGTTGTGATTGGATATTATTTTTGATTAGTTTCTTTCATACTAGTTTTATTCAGTTGCCTCGATAGATTGGTTGGTCTTTGGCCCTTGATTATTGATTTGGTTATTTCTTCCTATTAAGTTAGTCTTGATTGTTGATGTCTTTCGCTGTTAAATTGTGATTGAATGAACGTGATGAGACCAAGTAATTATCTTGGGGACTAGCAATAGTCTCTGAGTGTCGGCCACGCCAAGGGTACCCTCCTGGGGCATGACAATAATTACAAGCGTAAACTTGGAGTTACATCAAATGAATGTAAAGATTGTATTTCTCAATGGAGAACTAGATTAAGAAATTTATATGGAACAACCATTAGGTTTAATCCAAAATGATCAAGAGCGCAAAGTTTGCAAGCTCAAAAGATCTATTTATGGACTCAAATAATTATCTAGGCGATGGTACTTGCCATTTCATCGAGCTATTAGGTCTTATGAATTTAATATGATCGATGAAGATCATTGTGTGTATATGAAGTGGTCTAAAACTAATTTTGTGATATTTTCCACTTTATGTGGATGATATACTATTAGCTGATGAAAATAGTCTTACTTTTGTAAAGGCTATTAAAAGTTGGTTGTGCTCAATTTTGAAATGAAGGGCATGGGAGAAGCAGAATATATCCTTGGAGTTAAAATTCATAGAGATCGTTTGATGAATTTATTAGTTTTACCACAGAAATCATACATCAAAAACAATTCTTGAATGATTTAGGATGAAAGGCAGTAAACCAATAGACTATAGCTAAAGGTAAAATTTTGAATCTTGAAACATGTCTCAAAACTCAAAGAAAAAAAGATGTCATGAAAAGGGTTCCATATTCAAGTGCAATTGGGAGTTTAATGTATGCAATGTTGTGTACACATCTCGACATTTGTTATGCAGTCGATCTGGTAAGTCGTTATTAGTCCAATCTAGGACAAACACATTGGCAAGCTATTAAGAGAATTTTGAGATACTCAAGGGCACTGCTGAATACAAATTATGTTATCAAGAGAGTGACTTATATTTTGTGGGTTACTCGGATGCTGACTGTGATAGAGACTTGGATGAAAGAAAGCCCCCTCCAAAAGCCCCCTCCAAATTGTGTTTTTGCTTAATAACGTTATCATTTTATGAAGTAGAAAGAAATAAGCATGCATAACTTTATCAACTATGGAAGCAAAGTTCATTGCATGCTCTGCAATAGTACAAGAAGTTGTGTGGCTAAAAAGGTTCATTGGACACTTAGGGATCATTAGCAGGCCAATGGATCCAGTGCAAATCTTTTGTGATAGCCAAGAAGCTATGACTTATACTAAAGATCCTAAGTATCATAGTAAAAGTAGTAAGCACATAGATACAAAGTATAATTTTGTTAGATACATCATAGCACTTAAGAAAATCACTTTACAGTACATTTCAACACACAAGAAGGTAGCGGAACCCTTAATAAAGTCAATACCTAGAGATATGTTTGTTAAACATGTGAAATCTCTAGGCTTGTGTGGAGTATAAAGTGATGTATTTTCTATTTTGAACATCCTGACCATGATGTAGGAAATTTCTTTCTTAAAAGAATGCATATATTTTTTTCGTCATATTGTTTCATACATTATTATTGATTAGCACAAACACAATACTAAAGTATGTCGTGCAAGTTGATTAGGTTAACTTTCTCACATGAGCAACCGCCTTGGGCTCTTATGGAAAGCAATCCATGATGAGACATTCATGTTTCTTAGCAATAAAAGAATAACTAATAAATGTGGCACCTTCGAGTAAGAACATATCGATTAATATTGTCCTAGTAAAAGCTAGGATGAGATCTAAAAGAAATGTGAAATAAAAAAATTAAAATTATGAATTTTCACTAACCATAATACTTGTAGTCAGATGTGAGATCTTCTCTAAAAATCAGTAGTGTGGTAGAACTCAGGTCAAGTAGATGGTTTACTTAGACCAAGATCTATGCAGTGTAGAGAAATAACAATCTACATACACTCTGATGGAATCAGAGGCACACTATAACATGTATTTCATATTGCATGTGCTTCATTACCACAAATTGAAAGGTCAGTGAATAAACCCTACTTCACTTCTGTGTGAGACCTTTTAAACAAAAAGTATTAATTTCTTTTGGTCTCCTTATGACTTTCACAATATCATGAGGTAAGTGGTTATATTTAGTATGCTATTTTAGTATGAATCTAAATGTTGTATTTAGGGGTGTCAAATAGGCGGGATGAGTTGAAATTGAGAATATTAGAATTGGTTGAAATAGAAATTGGATTGGATTATGACCTGTCCAAACTTACTTTGGACTCAAGTGGGCTAAAATTCAGGTTGAGTCATGACCCGCTCAATCACAATAATTCTAACATAATATTATTTATTTTTTATAATCACAATTTAAATTTCAACTCAACATATAAAAATAAAAAGTTATAAATTGATAGATAAATGATTGAAAATATAAAATGGATAGAAACATACATTACACCAATGTAAGTAAAGAACCTTAGAATGACTTGAATTGAAGATTCTTTTCATATGAGTTAAGGGTTGAATGGATTAAGATTGAACCCAATTAAAATTATCTTGAGTTCAACTCATAAAATTTTGGACAAATTGAATGGGTTATCTATATTTGGGCTCATTTTGACACCCTTAGTTCGATTTGATGGAGTAATGCTAGAAAAGCAATTAATCTTGATCTTAGTGATATGTGGGAAAAAGAGAAATAATTGTAAATATATACACATTATGCTTGTGTCGGAGACCGATCCATTATGAAGCATATTTCAATTGGCATCATGAGTGTTGACAAGACAATTTAAAATTGTAAATGACAAGAAGGTCAAAGAAGCCATATGTATATATATACACTACTAAAAAACTGTGAAAAAGCGACGGACTGCGTCGCTCAATGAAGCGACGGACTAACCGACGCAGTCCGTCGCTTAATTAATTAACAAATTAA
>JBCEWC010013836.1:0-14791 GCA_038996855.1 Solanum aculeatissimum
TGAATCTGAAAATACTATTATGAGTGGGATATGGGACTTCTTTGTGTGAGGGCACTTGCATTACACTGTTGATTTTAAGCTAGTTTAGTGATTGTTACTTATCATTGGTTACCTTGCTTGTCATAGTCGCACTATCACATGTATTGATCTGCATTAGTTTGTTTGATGACTATCTAGTATGCACTGATGAGTTGGTTTGGGTGTCTGAGCTTTATTTTTGAGATAATGTACGTCAGTTGACTGAGGTTTGTGTGTTACTATACTGCTTATGTAGATTGAGTTTGTTTCTTGAGGACAAGCAATAATTTTATGCTGAGGGTGTTGATGTGTTGTCAAAATACGACACTTTTGATTCTTAAAACTTAGGATTTTATGTATTTTTAAAGCGATATTTGTGGATTTGATGTGTTTTTATATTTGTTTTGCAGGATTACAAGGTTTGTCTTGATTTTGGGATAAATGTGCAAAAGTTATAGTTTTTGATAATCTACGACACCCTTTACGGGCCGTTGAAGTTTCCACGGGCCATAAAGTTATTCTCATAGAAAATTCTAGCGAAGGGGAGATTTGTTAAAGATAAATCTACGAACAAGCAGATGAGTCGTACAATATTTTATTAGTCATAGATTGTTGTCGTACCCTAAGGATCAAAGAGTGGGGAATTGTTGAAAAGTCATTAGATGAACCCTTCCATGGGTCGTATAACTTTACACGACCTGTAGATAGGTCTTGTAAAAGTTACCCCCAAATATTTAGAGGGAATCCACGAAGCCCCAACTATGGGCCATAGAATTACATATGGGTCATTGAAGTCATTCATAGAGCCTGCCGACCCAATTATCCTATTTTGATTTGGTTTTATATTTAAATACTATAAATAGGTTTTTAGGTTATTTTTTGTAGGATAGATCAGAGAGAGAGGCAACAAGAAAGAGTGAAAAACATTGGGAGACATTTGTGAAACAATATTTTGTGATCTTAATCCATACTTGTGATTCCCATTGAAGAGTTTGGATTTCTTGTTCCTAATTTCATTCGTGTAAGCGCTTAATTATGCAATTCAATATCATGATTCTTACATCCACACTGATCATAAGTAGCTAAATCCACAATTAAGGTTATGGGAACCATGAAGAACTAACAAAGTAAAACCAGATAATTTGTGATTCTTGGAAAGTGCGTATACATGTATTAATTATTTCTCTTCATTTTAGCTTCTTTTTAACGATGGACAATCTTAGAACTCACCTAGTGTTACTGACTGGATTAAGGTAGTAATGAATAGGAAAAGAGAATAATTAACACGATTTGATTGATGTTTTCTCGTCTAATCAACCAAACTGTGTCAAGGAGAGGTTGTACTGGGACAATAGGTAAGGGTTAGTAAAGTCACACTGCGGAGGTGGATCAAATCCCGTAATGAAATTTGCCTCTCACCTAGATTGAAAGGTTTAATAAACTTTACTTACCGTTCTACATCTACACTCTAGAAAAGGTCATGATTATCTAGTAATACTGAGTTAGGAAATCATGGGGAACACAATACCCTAGGTACTTCTTCTACTGATTTCATAACACTAGCACTAGTTTAGGTTTATTTTACTGCAATTACAAATCCACCTTCCTTTCGGGAGATAAGTAGATTAATCACCCCCCTTTGCTTTGAATTATTCTGGAGTCTACCTTATTCCCTGTGGTTTTACCCCTAACCTTGGTTAGGTTATATTACTTGGCAATGACTTTTTTAACCTTCAAAAAGTAGGTGTAGCTTGAGTGACATCAGTCTTGAGAGTGATTTGAAAGAGTAATTTTGAGTTAAAATGTTTGAGGGGTAATTGAAAGACATTAGAATCGGTTAGGATTGCTTTAGGAGGGTATTTTAGTCTAAAAATATCCAGAAGAAGTTTAGAAATTAGTAAAAAGACACAAATACTCTTACAAAAACATACTTGAAAAATTGGACGGCTTACCTTCAAGATACACTTCATGAGTCGTGAAGTGCACCACGGCTTGTGGGGTGCTTTTTAGAGTGAAATGGGGTGGAGAGCTTGGGTGGTTCCTCATCACATACCACTCCACGAAGCGTGGTGCCCGTGGAGTGAACCCCACTGGAAGCCTCCAAAATTTCTATAAGCATGACCACCAGACCCCCTTCACGGCCAGTGGTGTGCACTACTGTCTGTGAAGGGTATCTCGTAGTACACCCTAGGCCAAATTTTTTGAAAAATATATTTTCAAGCCTTGGTTTGATCTTTCAAAGTACGGATACTTACAATTAAGCTCCATGGGCAAGACTTGACAATATGATATTTTGTTTAATTTATGAGATACTCTATAACTATTGCCTTAGAGGTAAGACTTTTTAGTCCAAGGACTTTCATACAATAAGCCTCATGGGTAAGACTTGACACTACCACATTATGTATTAATTTATGAAATGCTCTATAACTTTTATCATAAAGGCAGGACTTAGACCAAAAATTCCATTCATGGACAAGACATGACACTACTAAATTATATATATATAACTCTTGCCTCTTAGCCTAAGGACATCAAAACAACAAGTTAAGTCTCATGGGAAAGACTTAAAATTAATGTATTATTTTTTTAATTTATGAGATACGCTATAATTTATTGCTCTAGAGGTAAGACTTGTTAGTACAACAACTTTCAAATAATAAGTTAAGCCCCATGGATAAGACTTGACACTATCACATTATATATTGATTTGTTAGATACTCTAGAACTCTTGTCTTAGATGAAAAAACTTAATCCGAGGGGTTCAAAGGACAAGTTGCACCAATGGGAAATATTTTACACCATTTTTACTAAGTCTAACACTAACTTATAAGGAACATAATAAATTTTTCCTTAGAGGCATAACATGTAATGATCCTAAAGGTCATTTTTGGTATTTGTGATAAAATTATAATTTTACCCCTCTCAATAATAGCTTCAAGTCCTATTTGATTGGTTTTGTTAGATTTTGAAAATTTTATGAAAGTGGATTTTTTGCTAAAGGGCTATGTTTTGAAAACTTATGTTACTTAATTTTGAATTTTAGAGTCATTTGAAGATTCAACTCTTGAAATGAAATTCTATTGATTCCATCAATTATAAAATGTAAAAATTGATCTAGGAGAGTTGTTAAAATCATATTTGGAGTTGTTATGTGGATTTGAGGTTTGAAATTGAAAATTGAGTTAAAGTTTGACTTAAGTTTGACTATAGTCAAATTTTGAGTTTGGATACTCGAATAAGATTTCAAATGGTTTTAGTGATTTTAGGAGGTGATTTTACGCTATGATCAGTTTTGGCATACTTATTTACTATTCTGATAGTGTTTTGGTATTTCTAGTGCCTTAAGTTAGTTTAGTTACGACAAATTAGATTTTGGATCAAGGAGATCTCGAATTTGATTTTCTATAATTTCATTGAGTTAAAAATGTTGAATTAGTAGGACTTGTGTTCATGGGGTCTAACGAATCTTGAGGATCCATTCCATGACTTGGTGCCATTTTAGGATTACTGACATTGGTGCACCATCCATCCTTCTTTGCGTTCGCGGAGAAGAACCCACATTCGCAGAAGGTAAATTAGGTAACCCTCCGCATTCATGACAGTCCTTCCGCATTTGCGAAGGGTTAGACTTTTTCTTCTCTGCGATCGCTGAGGTGGAGTCCGTGCTCGCAGAAAGTAAAACCTCTAAATAGTGAGTAATTTTAAATGTCGTGGTTTAAACCATTGTCTCCATTTTTAAACTTTAATAGCTCAATTTGGGTGATTTTCAAGTAGTTTTTAATGGAGATTTCATTGGGTAAGTTATTTTTAACTTATATCTTTATTACTCATTGATTATTTCTTGATTTTAATATCAATTTTAGTGTTTTCAATTGTAGAAATTAAAAAAAAATTATGATTTCGAATATTTGATAAAAATAGTGATTGTGGGCTCATTTTAACTCCATTTTCAAGTAATTTTTACCATTAGTTTTCTAAAACTTTAAGGAACATTTCTATATAAAAATTTCTAGTTTTTAACCTCATTTTTTGGTATTCAATTTTTTGAACCTTTTAATCCTTTTTCTCTAAATTTCATGATTTTGATGTCTTTAGCCTTGAATTTTTATTATGAAATATTACTTGACTAGATTTTAGTGCTTTGGGGTATATTTAGAAGTAAAAATCTCTGGTAATAAAGTTATCACAATTTTTGGCTAAGGAAAGTGGATTTTTAACTCATAGTCAAGAGTGTTGAATCTTGTATTTTCTATTTGTGTGATTGGAGTGTATTTGGAGTTGGTTTGGGTGTGTACTTTATGGAATGGATTATTGATTGATACATGGTAATTATATGGCTATGTGAATTGAAATGCTAATGTGAAATCCAGATATGCAAACTTTCTTAAGTGTTGTGAATCATTGTTAATGAATGTCGATGTAAATGTTGAACTATATGGCATTGCATTGTGAATTTCATATCTTACGTACTCATTCTTTTATGTATGTGCTTATCTACATTGGATTGTGAAAAATGATAAGAGAAAGATTTTGATACTTGGGATCGAGGTCTTTGCCGGTCAATGTGATTTGTTGAGGCTTCTTCTAGCAGTTGAGGTATCTTCTAATCAATACATGCTCTATGTGAGACTCCACGATTTCTAATCTGAGGTGATTAGTGAATGTGTTTCGTGCACATACATGCATTATGATTACTTGACATTGCATTGCATCATATTGCACCTCATTTACTTCTTTTGGTTGTGAGTACCTTCTTTGAGCTATTCATTAATGGATAAACCCTTGCTAGTTGTTACTTTTAATGGATGCTTTTGGGCTTGATGAGTTGGACATGTTGTGAGTGGTTTTTGTGGTCATGTTTCTATGGTGGATATGTTCCGGCCACACTTGAATGACTTTGAGAATCATTGGTCATAGCCTTACTGATTTCAAACATTGGGTATATTCACGATTTTTGTCCTAACATTTTGATGGTATTACTTAGAGATTTTATATGTTGGGGTATATATTTTATTTGGTGGTAACTTGACCATATCTTCTTTGATATCAGACTAGTTAGGTTCTTACTTGATGAGTAAGCATTGTTCAAAGGGAAGGTGATTGCCTATGCCTCTAGGCTGTTGAAGACACATGAGAAGAATTACCCCACCCTTTACTTAGAGTTGGTAGTGTTTGTCTTTGTGTTGAAGTTATGGTGACATCACCTTTATGGGGTTCATTGTGAGATGTTCACCGACCATCGGAGTTTGCAGTATATTTCAGCCAAAGAGACTTGAATTTGAGGTAGAGGAGGTGGATTGAGCTTCTACAAAATTATGATTTGACTATCATATACCATTCAAGAAAGGTTAATATAGTGTCCAACACATTGAGTAGAAGGCTTCTATTATGGGGAGCCTTGCAGCTATTCAAGTTGAGGAGTGACCTTTGGCTAGGAATGTTCAGAGACTGGCCAATGAGTTGGTGAGATTACAATATTTTGATAAGGGAGGGGTTTTTGCTCTTATGGAAACACGTTCTTCTTTGATCAATCATATTTGTGAGTTGTAGTTTAAGGATGAGAAGTTGTGTCTCATTCAAGACAAGGTGTCTAGAAGTAAAGCTAAGGAGGTTGTTCCTTATTCTAACAATGTTTTGAGGATTGAGGGTAGATTTATGTGCCTAAGACAGGTGAATTGATCAGAGTGATACTTGAGGAGGCTCATTGTACCTATTTCTCCATCCATCTATGGGCAGCAAAGGTGCACCATGACCTGAGTCAGCATTATTGGTGGTATGACAAGAATGGGGATATCTCAGAATTTGTGTCTAAGTATTTGACGTGCCAGCAGCGTGAAAGTGTACCATGACCTGAGTCAGCATTATTGGTGGTGTGGCAAGAACAAGGATATCTCAAAATTTGTGACTAAGTATTTAAGTGCTAGCAGGTGAAGTGTGAACACCAAAGGCTTGGTGAAGAGTTTCAGAGGATGTTCGTTCCTACATGGAAGTGGGAACAGATTACTATAGACTTCATGGTAGGTTTTCCCATTTCTACGGGTGGTTATGACTTATTTGAATTATTGTTGATTGATTGAATAAGTTTGCTCATTTCATTCAAGTAAAGTTTAAGTACACAGTGGAAAAGTTAGTTTACCTCTATATCAGTCATATTGTTGGACTTCATGGGCGGCATATTTCTATTGTTTCAGACCGAGGGTTGTTATTTAGTTCTTAATTTTAGAAGGCCTTACAACATGGATTGAGTACTTGGTTAGACATGATTATAGCATTTTATCCCGAGATAGATGGGCAGTCTAAGGACTATTCAAGCGCTAGAGAATATGTTGTGGGCATGTTTGATTTACTTTGGAGCCTGATGGGGCAACCATTTACCCTTGGTAGAGTTCACATATAACAATAGTTACCATTCCAGCATTCAGATGGCCCATTTTCAGGCCTTGTATGGCTAGAGTTGTAGATCATCTATCAATTGGTTTGATTTTGTTATGGTGGATTTCTTAGATTCTAATTTTCTTAGAGATTCCATGAAGCATGTTCGGTTGATTCAAAGTCGGTTGTTGACAATCCAGAGTCGTCAAAAGAGTTATGCTGATAGACAGGTTTGATCCTTAGAGTTCATGGAGGGTGATCCTATTTGGTTCAGGATTTCTCCCATGAAGGGTGTCATGAGGTTTGAAAAGAAGGGCAAGCTCAGCCCAAGGTATATTGGTCTACTTGAGATCATGAGTTGAGTGGAAGAGATGGCCTATAGACTTGCCTTGTCACCTAGTCTATCTTCTATACATCCAGTGTTTCATGTTTCAATGATATGAAATTATATCTCTAACTCATGTGATCTCCCTTGATATAGTGGAGTTGAGTCTAGCTTTGACCTATAAGGAGGAGCCCATAGCCATACTAGACAGGCAGTTCCAGAAATTGAGGACCAAGGAGATAGCACGAGTGGAGGTTCAATGGCTACATTGGCCCATGGGAGAGGCAACATCAGAGATCGAGTATGATATGCAAGTCTATTATCCTTATTTCTTTGGACTTCAAGTATGTCCTTTTCTTTATATTTGAGGATGTTCATGATTTTTAGTAGTGGGTGATGTAATGACCCTTAAGGTCATTTTTTGTATTTTTAATAAAATTACCATTTTACTCCTCCTAATAGTAGTATTGAGTCTTATTTAATTAGTTTGATTTTTTTGTGAAAAGTGGAGATTTTGCGAAACAGTTGAGTTTTTTAAGGCTTAAGTTGTTTAATTTTGTGTTTTGAAGTCATTTGGAGATTCGAGTCTCGAAACAGAATTATGTTGATTCTATCAGTTTTGAAATATGAAAATTGATCTAGGAAAGTTTTCAGAATTAGATTTAGAGTTTTTACGTGGATTTGGGAATCAAAGTTAGAAATTGAGTTAAAGTTTGACTTAGATTTGCCTTTGATCAATATTTTGAGTTCGAGTATTCGGATCAGATTTTTTATGGTTACAGTAGTTTTGGGAGGTGATTTTAGCATTAGAATGAGTTTCGATATAACTTTTGGGTATTTCGATAGTATTTTGATATTTCTAGTGCATTAAGTTAGTTTAGTAACAACTACAACATTGAATTTAGTAAAGTAGCATATCTAGTTTATATTCACGGGGTTCCAAACGAATCCTAAAGGCTCATTCCATGACTTGGTGCCATTTTATGATTGTTGGTTCTAGTGCAACCTCCATCCTGTTTTGCGTTCGCGGAGAAGAGCCTACATTCGCGAAAGGTAAACCAAGTAACCCTCTGCATTTGGGGAAGTCCTTTCGTATTCTCAAAGGGTCAGACTTTTTGTAATCCGTGATCGTAGAGGTGGAGATCTCATTCGTGGAGAGTAAAACCCTGAAATAGTGAGTAATTTTCAATATCGAGGCTTAAGTTATTTTTTAATTTTTCAATTTTGGGAGCTCGGTTTATAATATTTTCAAGTGATTTTTCAAGAAAATTTCATTGGGTAAGCTATTTTTATCTTATATCTTTGTTACCGATTGATTATTTCTTGATTTTAATATTAAATTTAATATTTTCAATTGAAAAAATTGGGGAATTTTCATGAACTTGCATTTTTTACAAAAATGGTGATTGTGGGCTCATTTTAACTCCAGTTTAAAGCGATTTTCGCCATTAGTTTTCTAAAATCTTTAGAAAAATTCTTGTATTTAGATTTTAACCTCATTTTTTTTTTTGTATTAAATTTTAAGACTATTTTATCTTTTTACCCAAATTTTATCATTTTGGTGTCTTTAACTTCAAATTTTGATTTTGAACCATTATTTGACTAGAATTTAGTGCTTTGGAGTATATTCAAAAGGAAAAAGTTTTGGCGATAGAGTGATCACGATTTTGGCTAAAGCAAAAGGATTTAGAACCCGTAGTTAAGAGTGTTGAAGTTTGTATTTTCTATTTGTGTGATTGGGATATTTGGAGAGTTGGTTTGGGTGTATACTTCATGAAATGGATTAATGATCGAGACGTGGTTATATAGATATGTAAATTTGAATGCTAATGTGAAATTTGCATATGAGAAATTGCCTAAGTGTTGTGAATTATTGTTGATGAATGTTGAGCTATATGGCATTGCATTGTGAATTCATTTCTTACCTACTCATTCTTTCTGCATATGTTTATCTGCATTGGATTGTGAAAAGTGATAAGAGAAAGATGTTGATACTTGGGCAAGAGGTCTTTATCGAACGATGTTATTTGCCAAGGTCTCTTCTGACATCTGAGGGATATTAATACTTGGGGCCAAGGCCTTTATCAGCCAATGTTATTTGTCGAGGTCTCTTCTGATAGCCGAGCTCTCTTCTGATTGATACATGATCTATGTAACACCCTCATGGATTTTGGTCTGAGATGATCAATGAATGTGTATCATAGGACAAACATGGATCATGCTTACTTGACATTGCATTGCATCGTATCATTTTGCACCTCATTCACATGCATCATGATTACTTGATATTGCATTGCATCATCTTGCACCTCATTCGCTTGTTTTAATTGTGAGTACCTTCTTTGAGTTATTTGTTGATGGATAAACCCTTGATAGTTATTACTTGTTGGCTGAATTATTGAAACTGTCATGCTACGTGGAATATATATATATAATTGTATATGCTGACTTTTCTGTGTGTAGGGTTATAGTATTAGAGGATATGTGGTTAGAATGATACGAGTATCTATGTTCTTCATTGCTTAGAATTCATTTGTCGGGTACCATATAATTAGGCAAGCGCCCTCTTGCTTCTACACCTGTGTAACTATTAAGTTTGGTACCTCCTGATCTCTTTTTTTTCCTTTCTTTTACCGAGCTTCTGGACACTCGACAAGTAGCGGCTTGTCTTTTTAACAAACTCTTTAGCCCTTTTAATTTTATATTTGTTCTATTCAAGAACGGAGACATTGAGACTTATACTTTTTTTTTTTTGTTGAGTTACTGGCTTGTAATGTGACAACAATCTTGGGTGGTTTTAGAATTGGTTCTTCTTATCATTATTTATGTTATGCTAGACTTCTTTTCTTTTATTTAAATTTTCGTCTATTTTGAATTTCTTAGTTCTAGGCTGACTTGCTTTGGTAGGTTAGACAGATGTCATCACACCCGTTGTCAGGTCGTGACATAACATAGCTCAAGGATTAAAAAATAATATATGCCTCATGAGCAATAGTTGACACTATTTTACTATGTCTAACTTATAATATATTCTATAACTCTTGTTTTAGAGGCAAGACCTACCGCATGGTCTTTTAAATGAGAAGTTACTTTCTATGGGCAAAACTTGTTACTACTATCAATTGTGTCTTGATCTATAATATACTTTATAACTCTGTCTTGTAGGCAAAAGTTAATTCAAACACTTTCTAATAACATGTTGCATGTCATGAGTCACGACTACAATTTCTATTATTTTCACAAAATCAACCTTATAAAAAATAAATAACTTTTGTCTTAATATATAAGAGAGAGAGAGAGAATTAAAAAAAGAACTACAAAATAGAAGGTGACAAAAAGAAAAAAATTAAAAAAAGAGAAAAAGAATAAATAAATAAATAAATAAAAGAGAAAAAAATACAAGTTAAGAAAAAAAGAAAAAAAACTAAAAAAGGGAACAAAACATTTTTGAAAAAAAGTAAAAAGAGAAAAAATAAAAGTTAAAAAAAAGAAAAAAGGAAAAATGAAAAAGAAATAAAGGACAAAGAAACAAAAAAGAAGAGAAAAATAATAAACGAAAAAAGAAAAAATTATGAAACGATTGAACATAAAGAGTTTATTTAAAAAAATATTTAAAATATACAGAGGTAAGAATGCAAGTTGATTCAGTTAAAAAAAAAAGAAATGTTATTTTTATAAATACTTTTATTAAGAATGAAAAATCAAGATTACTACGGTTAAAAGACACCCCATATAATTTTCTAAATTTTTTGTGGCCATTATTACTTTACTTACTGTTAATAAAAGTGAAGAAGCATCAACATGGGTTACAGTGCAGCGGTGGGACTGTTTCATCTTTAAACAGAGATCTCGGGTTTGAGTCCTGGGTATGAAAAAAATCTGATTGGGAGTGTCACCCCCGAATGGGCCCAGCAGAGCACGATCCGAATTTAGTCGGAGCTCCATGGGCTCTGGACACCGGGTGGGAAACTTCAGCTACTTGCTTAAGTAGGCAGTTTACATTAACATGTTTGCTTCAAATGTTTGATTTTAAAATTTTTTAAAACAAATAAAAAATTCAATTGATTATTGAAATTAATCTATCGACGTCACATAAAAAGCAATAGAAGAAAAATAACTTGTATTATTTAATTAGAAAACTACGTAAAAATTATCGTTAATCTAGATAAGTATAAAAAATACTATAAATCATGATATTTGACAGGCTAAGAAGAAGCTGAAGCAGGCAACTATTAGACGTCACGTATGCTTCAGCTGCTTGCACAGACAGACAGTTGTCCATTGACGTGCATGCTTCAAATGCTTAATTTTAAATTTTTTTAAAAACAAATTAAAAAATTCAATTGATTATTGAAATTAATCTATCGGCATCACAAAAAAGGGACAAACAACATAACATGTATTATTTAATTAGAAAACTATATAAAAATTATCATGAATCTAGATAAGTATAAAAAAAAATACTATATATCATGATATATCGACGTCACATAAAAGGGGACAAAATAAATAGCATGTATTATTTAATTGTGAAACAAAATAAGTAACATATATTATTTTAAAATAACATAAAATATGATATAAGTCGCAATAATTAAGAACTTAAAAATTTAAAAAATATGTAAAAAAAATTTATCACTGTCACATAAATCAAAATTAAAAAAAAAAGTGTTTGGGCTCGTGCTAGCAAGGGCTCCAATATCTAGTTGTAACAATAACTATGTTCTTAATCATATTCATTGTTCAAATGTACTTTTTTGTTCATTTTAATTGTCAAATTTTGACTCGACACACTTATTAAGAAATAATTATTAATATAATAAATTTACTATTTTACCCTTATGAATTGATAGAGTCCCATAAATATTTGCTCATTATATTTTGCAAATAGATTAATTCAATGACAATAAATTAAAATTATAATAGCAACAAAAAAAATTATTCTATGTTAATTTGTCAAAAATAAAAATCAAATTAAAAAAATTGTGATAAATAAGGGGTCGTTTGGTAGAAAGTATTAAAAGAAATGATCCATTATTGTGTATAATACTATTTCATACTATGTTTGGTATAAATCTCAAACCATTGTATAATTAATTCATGTTTTCATTTGGTGATATTCGTATATACATAGAATTTAATACTATGAGATTAAATATAGAAAGACAAAAACATTCCTCAAATTCTTTTTTTTTTCTCAATTTTATGTTGTATATCTGTAATAATAAATTTATTTAAATAAATTAACTAATAAATTTTATTTATTTACTAATTCCTATTTGCATAGTATAAAAAATAATAAATTTAGCATGTCAAAATTTTAAAATATATTTATTTATCAATACATATTTACATAATATATAAAAAATATTTTATCATATCATTTTTTTATAATTAATTTCTTTGAGTAATTTTACTAATACAAAGGCCTAGTTGGATGATTTTATTTCATACAAAATAAAATTCAATAATTATGTTAAAACATTTCTCGAAATTAAGTAACCTCTTAAAATATAAAAATCCATATTTAAAACTAAAATTTACAAATTTTTATATGTAAATATAAATAATTTATTCATTTTTTAATCATTTATCATCTTTTCAATTTAAAATATAAAAATCCATATTAATTTACAAATTTTTATGTAAATATAAATTATTTATTTATTTTTATAATTATTTATCATCCTTTCAATTTTAAAAGTAACAAGGCATAACAAAGTAATCTACTTAGACCTAATTGGATAAAATAGAACATTCTATAATAATTTAAAAATATAATAAAAAAAAAGCTTTTCATAAAATTTTAAACCAAACACTCGTGAAATATATGATACGTCTTTCAAAAAATAGTCAAGGCACACATTAACCGAGAAAAAGGCATACGAATTCAATGCTAATATCAAACAAAATTAGAGGGGCGAAAGGAAATTGACGGAGTTGACGTAACCTGTCATTTACTTAATTTTAAGAAACTAAAATACAGATCAACATTATCTTAGCAATACGAAAATATAAGGGACAATAACGACACTAAACAGTAATGGCAATTCACCTAAACCACATTAAAACTAATCTATAAAGCCCAGTTAGGTAACAATTGGCCTGATCCATAGCTATCAAACTAATAACGGTCACCGCCGTCATATCCACCACCATAACCACCACCCTCACGGCGGCCACCACCGTAGCCACCACCTCCCTCACGTCTGCCACCTCCGTAGCCACCGCCGCCATAGCTGCGGCCGACTCCATAACCTCCGCCACCTCCCTCATGGCGCCTGCCACCTCCGAAACCACTTCCGCGGGCCTGAGCCTCGTTAACGGTGATGTTGCGGCCATCAAGTTCCTGACCATTCATCCCCGAAATTGCATCCTTCATGGATTTCTCATCCTTAAAGGTAACAAAGCCAAATCCTCTAGATCTACCAGTTTCTCTGTCGTTAATGATCTGAAAAATCATAACCAATATGAAACAATTCAGATCTGAGATATCTACAAGGTTACAACACATAAAACTTAACTAAACTGACACTTAAAACCGATCTATCTTCATCTCTTAACAAAAAGAGAAGGAAGACGGAACGTACCGTTTCAAGGAATACCATAACAGTATTAACAGAGTAACAGTAAGAGATGAATCAAGTAAGCCAGAGATAGAGACAATAATCAGTAACAGAAGGTCATAAACGAAACCAAAAATTGGGCTCGGATCTGATTTCTGCTCTACGACAAACGGACCTTCGAGTTGACAACTTCGCCGTAGGTAGAGAAAGCGTCGGTTAGGGTTCTGTCGGTGGTGGCCCATGCGAGCCCACCGACGAAGCAACTGTATTCAACTTCGGCTGCCATTAAACTATATTGAGTAATAACTTGGGTGAAAGTTATGTAGAAAAGCCCTTCCTTTTATTGACGGAGGAGGCTACGGTGTCGATGGGCTTTTAAATAATTGGGCTTAGTGTCAAGGATATTTTGCCAAAGAAAATGGTCCAAATCGCCCCTAATGGCATTAGTTTCATCATTCCTTTTCTTTGACTAAGGACGCTTTGGTTGTTGACTAGAGTAACGAAGAGTTTAGTAATAACAAAAGTTTTATATTTTTTATTTTATGAATAAGACATAAAATAATGTGATGTACAATATAATTATTTATTTATTTATTACTTTCTCGTTCCTATTTTAATTGAATTTATGAGATAATACACATATTAGGAAAAACATTCAAAGACAAAATTTACATCATAGTTTCCACAATTTTTCTTTGTAAAATCATAAATATATAGTGTAATTTATCTCCTAGAAAATATAAAAGTTCAATAAATGAAAGGACAAATATGGAAAAAATTTCAAACATTCACTTTAAACTTTAAACAATTCAAATATTTTGAACATTGAAAATACCCTCAAAAATTCAATTAATTTGGGACGAAGGGAATAATTCTTAAAATTATTTTTCTAAAATATCTTCAAAAACAAAGGAACTCTTATTTAGTCTATTTCTTCTTCTTTACTTTTATTAGTGTTGACATGTTTGTATACTACTCTCTCTGTTCACTTTTACTTGTCACTGTTTTACTTTTCGAGATCAACTTGACTAAACTTGAAAGCTAAATTGAAGTAGCTAAATTTAATATTTAAAATCTGATATTTAGGTGGTTGAAAACTATACAAAAAATTATATAAGATGCAATCTTTCTTACATCAATATGATGAAAAAATACATTGTCACGACCCGGAAGTAGGGTCTAGATGTGACATGGAGAAGGAGAACCCAAAAGTCCTCGATCAAGCCATCATAGCATCATTACTCACATCATCAGTTCGGAAGCGCGGGAAAGTAAACACATAACACATAATTCTAAGGGAAACGGGACTTTGGACTCAAGCTATGGAAATATTGCCGGGAATAGGATAAATATGATTCACATAACATAACAAGTATTTTTAAGGGGCGGGTAAGTAGGACTCAAACTATGGGGGCACACCGGGTTACGGGACTTTCCACATAAGCACATTCCCAACATTCACAAGTCCAAGCATGATCATAAGCATAATCGAAACATCATTCTCATA
>JBCEWC010013837.1:0-14791 GCA_038996855.1 Solanum aculeatissimum
GGTGAAGGGGCGAATAGGGGGCGGGTAGGGTGGAAATTTTTTTCTTGATATTTTCTAATTTAAAAATTGGGGTGATAGAGGTGCGCATGGAGTGGGGGTGAAGGTTGGGGGTGGGGTGGGAGGGGGTGGGGAATAGGGTATGGAAGTAGAAATTTTTTTTAAAAAAAAATTATGAAAAATTATTTTTTTTTAAAAAAAAATTATCTGGGATTGGGGTGATAAGGGTTGACATTAACAATCTATCTTTGATTTAATGTTTTCTTGGCTTAAGGAGATTAAAGTGAATTAGAACAATTTTACTCAAATCATATTTGATCAAAACCATATTTATCTATATTTTATATAGATGAATTGTGATTCAATCCATTTTGGTTCAATCCATCCAAATTTGATTCAATCCAACCATTTGTCACCTCTAAGAATGACAATAATGCAGTTAGCGCGATTTATACATGGTTAAAATAATTTTTTAATCAAATATTTTTTTAGATTTTGAATTCTTGTACAAAGAATTAAATGATAAGGACAGAAAAAAATTGTACAGATTTCGCCAAAGAAAGAGAGAGAAGGGTCATAAGCCTATGAAACAAGTGAGATTTATTGGGATTTGGGAGAGTATGAACTAGGCCTGCTTGAGTTGTTTAATATCATTTTAGGACATCTTAAATGTTTGAGCAGAGGTGGAGTACGATGATCTCATTGTACGAAAACAAAGATGGTATTTAGAATTATAACAACTATAAGAATATCAAGATGCTAAACTACTATGAAGGTCCAAAGAGGCTTATAAAGATGCAAAGGGATGTGCCAATTATCGCGAACCAATTTGGATTCAAGCGGCCAACTACATAAGCTATTCATTTCCGGAAGAGATTGGTAGAGTGGTAAGAAGAGGAAGAAGGACTTACATATAGTGTTTTATTGACTTTGAAAATACTTATGGTAGTTTTTAGATTAGATTCTAAGGAGATATTTGAAGGCTAAATGAGTACTTGTGGCATACATTAGGAAAATAAATGGATATCCTGAAAACTTCTTAATCATGATAGAATTACACATGAGATTAACTCTTTTTGTCATTTTTATTTGCCTTGATAATGAATGAACTGACCTATGGTGTATGTTATTTGCGAATGACATATAGTATTGATTGATGAGATTTGTGCTGGAATTAATGACAAACTAGAGGTTTGGAGATGGACCCTAGAATCTAAAAGGCTAAGGTCTCAAGATCAAGACTTGGGTCGAGTCTTGAGGTTAAATCACAAGTCTTGGGTCAAAGGTTAGGTCGCGAGATCAAGTCTCAAGGTTGGGTATTAATGTAGGGATCAAATCTTCGGGTCAGGTTAATGGTCATTGGTCAAGTTAACTCTTATGGTTGTGGTCAATGTTGTGGGTGGGGGTCGAGGTTGGATCTTGAACCTCAAGGATGGGGTCGATTTGGGCCTTGGGGTCTAGGTCAGGATTGGGGTTAGATTTTGGGTCTCGAAGTTGGGATCTCGATCTTGGTCTCGAGTTGATGCTAGGGTCGAATCATAGGCTGAGGTTAGGGTTAGGGTCGTGTACTGATCGGTATTTGGGTCGAGTTCTAGGTCAGTGTCATGTTGAGGGTTGGGTTTTGCATCAGATCAGAACATAAGTTCAATTCCTAAGTCATAGTTTTATCTAGATTATACCTAAATTCCCTTGAAACAATATTTTTTCCTACTAACCGAATACTAAATAATAAGTAAGAAAATCACTTATTTTTTAATATTTTTCTCTCTAAAAATATATTTTTCATAAAAAAAAATTTTTATTTTTGCCGAACATAAGCTTATGCATTCACTCAATAATATTGTATCAACGCATATAGTCGCGCCAGATACAATATTTTCTGCATAACTCGAAATGTAAATAAATTTGTGAAACTATGCGTAAATATAGTTTTTTTTTTCCAAAAAGAATTTTGGGTACCAATTTGTTTTGGGAGTAGAATGCAAAAATAAATTAAAAAAAAATTAATTTAATCCCATCCATTTTTCTTTCTTTTTTTTCTGAATAATCAATCTAATCCCTTGTGGAATAAAAGTTTGATTTACAGATTGTTCTCTCTCCGTCTCTTTCTCTCTCCCTCCCTCCCTCCCCCTCCCTCCATGGCCGAGAGAACAATCCCTGTGTTTCCCTTTCCTCCCAAACCCTAACTCTCCATCTTAGAAAAGAATCTGCAATCAATCTTTATCTTTCTCCTTTCTAGATTTTCTTCCTATTTTCTATCGTTTTCTTCTTTGTCACAGATATAATTACATTTTCTTTCTTCAGAATTCAGATTTCTGATTGATGAATCTTTTGATTTGGATGTTTGTTTCATTCGGATGACCTAAACGATGATTTCGGATCCGAATTCGGTCTACTACGCTTGCGTTGCTAAAGAAACAACTATCCTTGCTGAAATCAATTCCAAAGATGCCGATCTTGGATCCCTTTCCTTGAAATGCCTTGAAAAAACTCCGCCTTTGCATAGCTTTTTCTCCCATACTATCCGAAACAGGACATACACCTTCCTGATCGAAAACCCGTTTGTGTTTTTCGCCATATTCGATGAAAAGGTTGATAAATCTGACGGTCTTGCGTTTCTCGAGGGGGTTAGAGGTGCGTTTCGTGAAGTGATTGAGAGATCTTCTGGGAAGAAGCGTTTGGATAAACTCCATTCGCATTGCTTCCAGGGAGAGCTGAATCCTGTTTTTCATCAGCTGTTGGATTCAGCTATTGATGTGGATGAGGGTTCCAATTCCCCGAGGAGTGAGCTGGATCATGGACGAAGCACGAGTTTGGATTCTGTTAAAGGGAAGAAAATTGGGTCAATGCCGTTGCTTGCTGATGCCGCTTATAGCTTGAAGCTCAAAAAGAAGAGGATTTTCGGGCAGTTTAAGAAGAGGAATGAAGAGATGTGTGAGAAGAGAGTGGATGTTTCTGATGATACGATCAGATTGAGCAGAGATTTTTCAGTGGTTATGCAAAAGAATGGATTGATTCATGGAGAAGGAGGGCACCAAAAAGCTAAGAAAGTTTGGAAGAAACAAGTTTGGGTTGTCTTGTCATTGGATTTAATCGTCTGCACCATTTTGTTCATAGTTTGGTTGTGTGTTTGCAGGGGCTTCAAATGCATTGATGCTTGACTCATATTCTACTTATGTTCTGTGTTTTTTCATCTATCGCCACGATAGATGTTTTCTGCTGAATTGGACACATTCTGGAGGATTTAATGCTTCATGTGTTCACCGTAGTCACTCGAGCTACTTCTGTCAAATTTGAAGTCTTTTTCTCAGTATGGGGCCGATTTGATATGTTCCTCAGCAACTTTTTATTATGTGATGTTTTTAAGTTGTGCATTCTGTGGATACTATGACATATGCAAACTTTTCTTTTTAAGATATTTGTGTTATCTTGCAGATAACCACTATAAATTGTATGATACTTGCTGGTAAAAAAAGGGGAAATGATTCTTTCCATGTAGTCTATGTGTTAACTTTCGTCTGTACCAAGATAATGACAACCAGGATTTGAACTATTGTTGTCTTGGAAGTGTTCTTCTTTTTGTGTGATTGTTTTTCTTGTCAAATGAAGCATTGTTTTTGCTGTGATAGACATTATCTATCTGATGATTAGTTTGACTTTCCCATTTATTTTACATCAGAGGGAAACACAATGTGATCGAATTTGGAACAACAGAAGTTTGCATGAAGCAGACATTTTCTCTGATTGAGAGGCTGCTCTGGTTTCTGTTTCGCCTGTGGTTCTTTTTTTTTTTTTGCAGATTCAATAGTAGTGACTAGCGATAGGACGTGATTTTCATGTTATTGTGTTTCAAGCTTCTAAATATAATTCTCTCCAGCTTTTTTGGAGTTTTGAACAATGAGAATTAATGTTCACTTGAGGGTATGTGCAATTCTTTGGACTATCCTTTTGATTGAATAAAAAGGTCCAAACTGAATATGCATTAAACAGGTCTAATTGTGATACAATGGTTGGCTTGTTCCTTTTGGGCCTTGTTGAGTTTTTAGGAATAACTTCCATTCTTGTTATTTGAACAAAGTCAGTACATAAGAGAGCCTAGTGAGTCGCCTTTTCTACACGAGAGAGGGGACTGGAACCACCAGTAAGAGTCGTGGGAAAATGTTCAAGTCGCAATTTGCTTGTAGGATATGGTGTTTCTCGATGATGTGATTCAAGATTATTATTTACTAGATTCCTCTGCTTTGTTGTATCATGTATGACTACAAATATCAGATTCTGTCGTTTGTCTAGGGTGATGAGTTTTGCTGCCTGATGAGAGGAAGGGACCCCGGGTACAGTCTTTCTTTGGTTCCAGCCCCCGGTTACACTTCCAGTCTATATAAAACATAGTTAGCAGAGGTCAGTTTGTCTGGCGTTTCCGTGGGTAAAGGATCTCAATTACATTTCTGTGAGTAGGGTCATACATTGCATATTCAAGGCCATTGTTCCTTAATGTTGAACTTATTAGTTGCCATCAGTCGTTAAAACTAAAAGATTGCCATTGGGGTGGCATTTATCTTCTGGTGGACAATTAGTATGAATTTGCCTAGTTCAACGCTACGACTTAATCCCTATAGTCAAGTAACAAGTCGTTGTAAGAACTCATAAACTTTGAATTCTGGATATCTAATAGAGTATGTACAGGTTACTGAGCCTACAACTGAATACATCTTTTCCAAAATAATCGATTCCTGCCCTCCCACATTGTTTTACTGTGTAATTGGATTAGTGACCTTGTCAAGCTTAGCATCTGCAGAGGTTATTCATGTAAATCAGTTTTTATATGAGGTAGTGATAAGCAGTTTCTCTATCTATACGATCTGCGTACATTTTACTTTCCTCAAATTCCACTTGGGGATTTCATTGGGTATGTTGTCATTGCAAGATTATATTGTTATAAGGGTTAATATCAAAATAAAAGTCATATTACAACAATTGAAGTAAAAATTTAATTTATATTAATATCAGAACATATATTATGATCAATTTCAATGGAGCAAAGCAGATCTTGGGCCAATAATTCTGGACTGATTTGTTGGGGTGCGCCAGGCCCGTGCAATAGTGCAACGCATGGGCGACGCTCGAAAGCCCAGGTAGCAAGCTACCTTGGTAGACTCTCCCCCTTAAAAAATTGAGTTAATATCATGTGAATCAATGATCCACATATCAAATATTAAACTGATAAGAACAGATACTACACTTGATCTTAGCCAAAAGGCCGAGAAAGGTATGCTTTGAATTGTGCTCTGTTTGGAATTTTATAGTAGCGTACAGATTACTTGTTAGTATGTGTGCGATGTGGGAGTTCTGGACAAACGCACCACATTTGCTAGAAAATCAATTTTATTTTTTTACATGGACTTATTTTAGATGTATTTAAGCTACGTCGTAAGTCGTACGTATGATTTTTAGTTTATAAATTCATCCAAACATGCTCTTGTTGTGGTTTTTTCACTCTCCGGAGCGAGCTATTCAAAATTCTTAATTTTAAATACACTCCTTAGATTGTCTTCGGGTTTGGTGTCTATTATTACTAAAGGTCGTGGTGAAATGGATAAAATCTCTCTATAGTCTCAAATTTGAACCCTAATTATAGAAAAATTAATTCGGATATGGTGCACTTCTCCCTTTAATGAGTCTTGAGTAGCATGAATTTGAATTAGTCAGGCTTCAATGTGAATGAAGAATCGAATGAGAAACAAAAAATATACATGGCTATCATAGTTTTTTTGGCATAAACTTTGTATCACTTCCCTATAGTTAAGTTGGAAAAAGCATTTTAAAGTCATGATAAAGAGCCTTGTCCAATTCTTGGTGAATAGTACATGTTGCTGGTAGGAGATAAGAGAAATTTCATGAAATTAGTCAAGATATATGTAAATTGACTCAAATACCATAATTATCAAAGGGAAAAAAATCATGATAAAGTGTCACAACGAAATTCGAAAATGAATATTATTATACAGCCCATATCAATGATGTACCAAAAACCTAGATAACATTGCTCAAGTCCAATACTGACTCCTACATCTGATTTAACCAAATTTGGTACATATTGTTTCCTCCTAAATTGAACCTACAAAGAGAAAATGAGTGATAGAAGTTGATTGATGGTTAATTGAAAACAAATGTCAAAAGTAAGATTTGATCAACCACAAGATATGTGATGAATTTGTCACAATTCCATAAAAATTCCTCTAAGCACAATTAATTTTGTAATTAAAATTAAACAGGACATGATGTATTTTCAATTTATCAAAAATATGATTTTAGGTAGGAAGATATGGAGGGTGAGGACTGTTGAATTGTCTAGCTCCCTTCCATAATCAGTATGTTTCTACTAGTTTATTATTCTATGTTCGTATACATGTTATATTATTTACCTCAATTAGAATCTGTTTGGAAAGTCACTTAATAATTGAAATTTGTATAATTATTAGGATAATAATTACCATCCTAGTAATTACTGTGATTTGTTTATTTACCACAATACGATTATAGTGTAATTACATGTCACCCCCTGGGAGGGTACCCTTGGCGTAGCCGGCACTTGAAGAACTATTACTGATTCCCCAAGTGAACCACTTGGCCTCATCGTCACATCGCATTCAAACAGTGAAAGTAAATACTCAAGTAAGGCTAGATAGTACCCAAACAACTGAGTCTTTATAAAATTAATAATTTCCAATAAACAAGAGTTGGAATGTAAATAACAATCAACTATCACTAATCAACATCTATGAAACCTCTAATCCAAGTCTAGAGGTGCCAAGACAAGTCGTGGACTACCTCAAAGTAAATACTACTAATCAAGATAAAATAAAGAAGGCTCCTCCGAATAGCAAGAAGGGTTTACCAAGTCCGAAATGAGGAGTAGGTCTTCAACGGTGCGCTTGTTAAAGGTCTCTATCACTTGTATTTGCATCATGAAATGATGCAAGTCCAAATGGACATTAGTACATCGAATATACTGGTATGTAAGATGGCTCAAGAATCAAGTAAGACTCAATACAAGTCGACCCAATAAGCTCAAACAATCAACCAATCAACTTAATAATCTATAATTCAACTAAATAAAGGATGCAAGATTTTTATAATAAAATAATACTCCTAAAAAAACTCTAGCATGCAACTAGTCAAATTATTTAAGCACAATCAAATTGCTCATGTGGAGTACTATCAAGGCCTACCTGGGAGTTTCTCTTATTTGACAATAATCACCTATGAGCCAGTGATCGTACAACAATCTCGTTGATGTTGCCACGATCGTCCAATACTTTGTCAAGGTAAAGAAAGAACCAACCAATCATGGATCCAGACCAATCAATCAAGTCCCTGCAAGGGACACAAAAAGGAAAACATCCAACTTAACGGTTCAATCCTCTCCTAAGTTTGGTGACGTAGTTAATGAGTTCAAATTGGACTTACTCTCACCCAATTCGATGCTCGATACTCCTCACAAGATTCAATGCTAATAAGACAATCAATTTCAATCAAATCAATCTTGAGCCTCAAAATGACTCTTATCAATTCATCGGTTCTATCACAATCAAGTCTTTTGGCCTATCAACCATCAAACTCATCCCAATCATATCTTTTAAGAGTGGTTTAGACAATTATTATATTCAACTCAATCATCAATCAACCAATTAGGACTATCAATCATACATGCTAAAAACTCATCAAATCATTCAAGACTCTAACTCAAATGGTCATTTAAACTCCAATCAATCATGCTCATCATATAAAGACATGTAAAATACTTATCATGCTCAAATTTACTCAATTTAGACATTCATAAATCATATTCTCTATATATTTAATTGATGTATAAAGTATTACATGAAATTTTGCAACTAAGATTTATGTCAACTGGTACAACTAAATGCTCAAATCTCATACAATCAACATGTATACCATCAATTCGTTCATAAATATACATGAAAACTCAGAGTAAATGTAGACAATTCAAAGTTTAGGATTTTTGAAGTTCTTCCTACTCGACCCCTATGCACACTTTTGACTCAAGAAGATGAAGAAGAGTATGTGGACGGACTCAATCCAACGCTTTTGGTAGCCTTACATACTTGGAAGGATGAGATTCTTGAAGAAGGTGCTTGAAAATCCTAGCTTTTCCCCTCTTGAAATCTTGTTCTTGAGAATATGTTTGAGTGTAATAAGGCCGGATGGTACGTTTAGAAACTTTATTAAGTGTAAAATCGTCAATTTTAGGCTTAGAAAAAATGTGAAAGGACTAAAATAGCCCTTCTTAAAAATGTTGTCCGGGTCGTCCAAGGGTAAATCCACGGCCCGTAGAATCTTCTACGGTCTGGAGAAACCCGTCCGTAAAAGTTTGAGTGAATTTTGAGATTTCTGGATTCATTCTACGAGCTCAAACCATGACCCGTAGAAGCATCTATAACCCGTAGTTGGGTTCGTCAAGTTTGGGACTCAAAAATTGACTTGTAAAAGTCATTCCATGAGTTAACAGGGCAGGTCGTCATACAAACCATGGCTCGTAAGTCAAGTTCGTAGTTTCACTCTGCTCTGGTAGTCTGTAGTAAAATGGTCATAATGTTTTGTTCCAAACTCCAAATGAGGCAAAATTGATAGTGTTGGAAAGATAATTCAAATATCCTTAATTAGATAGGTTATAGGCCACCTAATTCCTTGTGTGATGAAAGTTATGGTCATTTAAAGTTGACTCTTGTATAATCTAATATGAAAAACTTAATCGATAGGAAAGTTTTGAACTCGACTAAGTACTAGAGGTCTCTTATGACCCTAATCTACTTCTAATATACTTTCCATATTCAGGAATGAGGTTTAAAAACTAGGTACATGTAAGGCATTACTAGGTTCAAGCTATGTATTTACGACGAAAAAATTCGGATTCTAAGAATAAAGTTGTGAGTGTTACCTTACAAGTGTGTTGTTTGGGTGCACAAGTGTAATTACAAGGTTATATTAAATTTTAAATAAATATTAATTATCTAAAATCAAAACTTCATATTTAGACAAATAAGGTATTAATAAATAATATTAATTAAATATTTAAGATATATATTGTCTTTTAAAAATATATTAATTGGTAAACATATAGTCTTAACTAATATTTTTTTTAAAAAAAATCAATTTTAATTTTTCAAATAAGTATATTTTAATTGAATTAATCATAAAAACTAAAAATACAAGATTTATATGAACATCATGAAATACATGTTTAGCAAAAATATTAATATTATAAATATAATATCATAGTAAAATTATCAAAATATTTGATAAAAAGATAATCTATCAAATCTAACATAAAAAATAAATGACTTGTAATGTGAAATATCAAGCCAATACTACTAAAACAAATAAAACTAACAATATAAAATAAGTTCTAAATTGAAAGTAAAAAATTTAACATAATACTCTTATGTCAAATTTCAATACAATGTACATAAATATGATATAAAGAAAAAAAAACATAAGTTTTTATAACCTTATTCAACAATGAATTCAATTTTAATTTAAAAAATTACAATACTAATAAAATCATGCTGATGAAAAAAAATACAACAAATAAATAAAAAAGATAATATGAAAAAATTGCATAGGATCACATGAAATAAAGGTTGAGAATGAGAAGGAAATGAAAAATAAATATTAATATTTTTTAAAATATTAGAATAATAAAAACAAATTAAAATAACAAAAATAAAAAAATAACCAATTTGTAATTACACGATTTAATTACCAGCAATTCACAATCTCTCCCTGTGAATTAGAGAGTATAATTACACTTTGCCAGTTACACCAAATTACCTGTCGACTAAGAAATTACATGGGTAACCAAACAGGTCAGACAAAGTAATTACACTCAATTACTTCAAATTAAATTACTAGATTGGTTTTTCAAATAGGTCATTATTGTATCTTTTTTTGGAACAAAAGATATATTATTAAACTTAGATAACCATTACATGGTTCTCTTTTTCAAATACTTGTTCATGTTCCACAAGTATTTGCTCAATATATCCCAAACTAAAATGCTTTCAATGACAATTTAGGCAATTAAAGCCTGTCAATTGTGTCTGATGGCCAGTGGGCCAATTAACGCCGACGGGCCAACGCCCATGTCCCTCGACAGCCTCATTTGCACTTCTTCCCCATTTTGTGTTCGTACAATTTTTAGGAATTAGTTAATTATATTTTATTCTTTTTTAACTTATAAAAATTTATTAAATTTGGTGAAATCTGAATACATCGCTAAACGTTCTGACACATCATATTTCAATTTTGGATACATTCAAAATGTCTCGATATGTCACGTATCGATTTTAGATACATCACTTAATGTTTTGTGTATGTCCTGGTACATTATGTGAAGTGATATATTTAATTAACATATTGCGTGAGTTGATGTATCCGAGAATATGAAATAGAATATTTTTTTATAATTTTTTCAAATGATGAAAAATTGTAGAGAATATGATAAAATAAGTTGTGTATTTAGATAATTTTTTCTTCATTCAGTGCAAAATATATTATTATTTTTTGTATAAATTTATATTTCATATTATAATACTTTACATCCATGCTCTAAAAGAACTAATATGTTGCTAGATTAGGGATGTGTATCGGTTGGTCGATTTGGTTTTATGTATTATCGATTTTTAAATATGATAAACTAATAACGAACTAATAAAATATTTTTCACCAATTTTTTATTTATTAATTTTTGGTCCTTCATGGTTCGATCTTCAGTTTATCCAATAAAAAATGCTAATAAAATAAATATATGACTTCTCTAACAATTTCACGCGAGACAACGTGATACGGTAAAAGAAGGAAATCAATTGCAAATGACAGAATGCTTTTGAAAATATTTGTTGAGCACCTAAACTTAATAATATGCAATATTTGACCTCATATTCTAATTTACTTCCTTGACAGGAGGCTTATACATTAGAAACCAAGCACATATTTGACTTACGAGTATCGATATAGTATCAAGTGATGTTAAAATATTAATATTTAATATTTATAAAGGGATAAAGTAATAAATTATTATAGTCTTAATTAACCGATTTACCCAATACTAAAAATCGAAATCAAATCGATAACCTGATAATTTTTTTTAAAAAAACCAAATAATATTTTTTCAATTCAATTTTTGCACACTCCTGAACTAGATCCGTCCTTGCCTCCACTTGCCAAAAATGTCATTTCTCATATGAAGTAAATTTTATAATAATTTTGTGGAAATGGACAGAAAATCTTCTTTAATCGTAGTGTCAACGTTTGATTTTTTTCTAATCCAAAAGATAATCTCAGTTACATCCCTTTTGTTTTTAACCCTTTGGCATATTGTGAATTTTAATGTCTTGTGTTTATTTTATGAAACAGTATATTATTAATTAGATATAATAAGTTTACCAGTTTATTTATATTAATTGATAGGGTCATATACATATTTAATCATTATATTTTTTAAAAATATTAACTCAATGACAATAAATTGAGAGTATAATAGGAAAAAAGGGTCCTACCTTAATTTGTCAAAAATGACAAGTAAAAATGAAAATCAAATTTTAAAAATTTTGACAATTAAAAGTGAACGATAAGAGTATTGAATAGCGCTACAAGAAATTAGAGCTACGACGATATTTATTTAGTGACTCTTGAAATATATGTTTGAAAATAAGGAATTTCTCAACATTTATAACAAAATGTCATAAAAATAATATCATTTAATGTGAATGCCATAAAAATAATATTACCTTCGTCCCATATTATATGAGCATTTTTCTATAAATATTTGTCCCATATTATATGACACTTATTAAGTTAGGATAAAATTAATTATTTTTTTTCATTTTATCTCAATCATTAATTAGTGTATTAATGATTTTTTTAAACTTAATTTAATGTACATTGATATAAATTAAAGGTAAAATGGTAAAGTCTACTAGTATATTAATAATTTTTTAATAACTGTGTAAAATGGAAAGTGACCATATAATATGGGACAAAAATAGTATCATTTAATGTGAATGTCGTAAAAAAAATGACATTTTACGCAAAGCGTCATTAACACAATGATATTTGACGAAAAATGTCATTAAACAATGACATTTAATAAAAATGGCAAAAATATTATGATATTTGTTTCAAATGTTATATTATTAGTCGTTAATTTCCAGCACTTACTTACACTAAGAGTTGAAAATTTAAATTTTAAAAGTTTATTTCGTCACTCTTTATATTTAAACGTACTCTAGATCCTTCCTATCCAAATTCACACCATGTATAATCTAAATATACCCTTCTTCATATTTTTTATTCAAATATACCCCTCCTGTTATATTTTCCCGGTAAATATACCCCTCTTATTATATGTAAAGAAAAGAGGGGGCAACAAATAAAATGTGAAACGGAAGTTAGTTATTTTGTTTTTAGAAAGATAATTTGATATAATTGTTAAAGAAAATTAAGAGTAAAAAAGTAAAATGTATAGTCAAACTAAAAAATTTTATAAGTTGAAAAGTCATCGAGAAAGATTAGTTTAATCAACATTTTTTATCTTTACATATAATTTTTTTATGACTAACCGTTAAACTTAAGAGTAAATTTGTGTTAAAATATAATGAGAGAGATACATTCGATCCAAAAATATAATTGAAGGGGTATATTTGAACCGAATTTGACCCTCCCCCTCATTATATAGCCCTTGTCCATGGATCCTACATCTAAAGTCATAATGGAGTTTTAGGTTTTGAGCACATTTTATTTCTTCTATGCTTTCTTTTATTATATTATATTATATTAAATTAAATTAAAAATGTAAAACAAAGTATGAACAAAATAAATTGAAATAGAAGGAGTATATACTTTTAGAAGTTGCAACATTTACTTGGCTTTTTTGTTTTCTCTTTTTGATATAACTAGTTTAGAGTACGTATTTTGAACGTGTATAACATGTCGTGTAGGACACAATTGAAGAAAAATCTTCATATTAAATATTTTTTCATTCTGACATATTAAATGTATTAACCATGAATCAATCATAAAAGTTGAATTCTTTATCGTTATTTGTGCAAATCAAATCAAGAGCATTTTAATCGATAATTTGTGAATATATATCTTTTATGTTGAGTCTCGATTTTTTGAACTTCTTGGCATCTAAAATATTTTCGCCAAATTATGAGATAAATTTATCTTACAAAAGAATGACAAAATTAAAAGTAAGAAGATTGAGGATTAAATTTGTTGGTGTATATGCATTTTATTATTAAAATAAAATATTAAGTGCATATGTTAGTGGTATAAATTATGGTAAGAATGGTTATTAGTTCTTGTAACTCCTGGTCATTAGTTTCTTGTTACTTATATAACCATTAGAGTCTTGTAACTTATGTAACCACTAACTCATGTTCTACCCATTAGTGTCTTGTAACTCATGTAACTTCCAAGACATGATTCTTCCATTCATATACCTACATTATTGTCCATTTTATTCTTATTCAAGACAAGGAAGAATTCCTCACTTATAAATAGCGGTGGTCTTACTTTGTTTTGTGATTAAGAAGTATATGTGGGAGAGAAAAATGAGAAGTTTGGATATATGTTGTAGTGTGTAGTGAAGTGTGCAATAGTGAAAGAGAGCGTTGAGACTAAAGAAAATATTCTAAGTTTTTAACTATATTCACTATATACAAAAGAGAGTAATTATATGTTGAAGGAAGGTGCTCTTTTTGTGGAGCTTTGGACTCTTCAATTAATCCAGAGTTGTTTGAGTCATATAATGTTGTTGGGTTGTTGTATCCTGGAGGGGACAAGTCTAGCGTATTACTGTTGGATCGGTGTAGATTATGCCGCAGTAGACTTGAATCTTCTTAAAAAGAGCGAGATATTCGCGCCTCAGCCTGAATGAATTTTTATTCAATTTCATCATTTTATTTTTTTAATTGTAATTTATTATATTTATGATATATTACACCAACAAAATTCATTCGCACACGAATAAATTATACAAAAAGAAAATATCATCAATCAAGAAAACCAAGAAAAGGACTATTTGCATGATTAATTAGAAAATCAAGAGGAAAATAATTTGAGTGATTAATTAAAGCATGAAGAGAGGAGAAGATCAATATTATATTTATAGAATCATAACATCCCGTCATTAGGATTTCTCAGATAACTTATTACTCTATTTTAATATTTAGTTGATTTCAAAGTTTTAATAATAGGAAAATAAATTACTATTTTAAATTGTTTAAAAAAAAATAAGTGACTCCTTTTAGGATATCTTAATGTATAAAAAAATTTACCATACCAAATATTTAGGAATTGTTCAAATTTTATAGCCTTACACATTAACTTTATCTCTTAGAGTGTGTGTTTTTTTTAAAAAAATAATAAATTTGTTTTTACCTTTTTTGCCTATACAAATTTTTAGAACTATTTTTTGCATTATATCTTGGAAGATTTTTTATTATTTTTTCTGGATCAATTTTATTTTAGTTGAAAAACAAGTTTCCTAGTAAGAATTTAATAATAATAAGAAAATCTTCTTCATTTATTTTTTATTATATTTATTATATTTAATATTATTAAAATAATAGTATGTCTTTTTCGACATACCAAACTTAATCAATCAATCAAAACGTATGACTTTTTTTCTAGGCAAATTATAGAAATCCCATACTTTACATGCATAATCTCAATATATACCAACTTTTTCTGAAATTACTAAAAATTC
>JBCEWC010013838.1:2959-14791 GCA_038996855.1 Solanum aculeatissimum
CCCCCCCCCCCCCCCCCCCCCCCCCCCCCCCCCCCCCCCCCCCGAACACACCTACACTTCTACATATACTTAACATATTAAAAAACACACGAATCAGAAAAAAGCAAGAAAAATCAATAATCACAGACCTCCGCCGCCATTGGATCTGAATCCACCACCACCACCTCTTCGGCGAGCCATGATATTCAGAAGTTTAGCTGCTGATAAATAAAATGAAAGGAAAAATTGGCAGCAGACTCAACAAGGCTTGGGTTTATGTAAGGGAGGGAAGGGGGTTGAAGTAGCTTGGGGAACAAGATGGATTTCTATTGGCCAATACGTGGAAAATATTCATATTTTTGGGTCATTTTCACCTTTTTTTTTCACTATTTATGCCTTGGATAAATAATTTTTTGGTCAATATTTTCGCATTACTTTTGCATTCTAAAAAAATTTATCTATCATGATTATGGTATAAATTTAATTTCTAAAGATAAAAATTAAAAATTAATTTATTTAGAAAAATAAAACATTTAAGATATTTATGGGATTCAAATAAAAATCTATAAAAGTCAAGGATCTAAATAAAAGAAAAAGATAATGATTTATTTGGCCTTTTTTTTTCTTTCTTTTCTGACTATTTTGGTTCGATTCCAAAATTAGCAATACATATGATTCGTTTTACTGATTTTTTTTTTGTCTTTTCATATAGGATTCATAGAGTAATTCTCAACTACGAGATTTGAGTTTATTTATTTATTGTACACATAATTTGCTCACATTTGATTCGTCAGAATATTTTGAAAAGGTTCTTCTTTAAATAAAGTTTTCTAAAAATGAGAAAAAGAACTTCCAATTTCGTTGTCTCCCTGCCACCCACCCTACACAATTTCAACCCCTACCACCCCTGAGCCCCCATATACTGTTTTGTTAGATTGCATATAAATGATCTTGAAGTAATATTTTTTGCGTATTAAACACAAAAAATAAGTATGAAATCAATTATTTTTCAAAAAAATATTTTACAAGAACACATTTTCCTTTGTACTAAACACACTCTATATGTTTCTGTCTTTAGGCTCCACAACATTAACTTGTTCCTTTTCAAATTGCCTATTGTATACTCACTAAACAGTATTCGTTTCTTCAAACATTGGAACAGAAACGAGAAAATTGGGAAGCAAAGTGAGCATAGAATCTGACTGAACTCACAAGAAGGTGATCTAAACTTCAATTTCTCGAGCCTTGCGCGATTTCTCCTTCTCACTGTGTTTCTATACTTCCATCCACTCTCTCAACATCAAACACAGAAAACTTTCAGACACCAGAGTTTCAGGGTGTCCGAAGCTAATCACAATAAACATTTTCTTATCTTAGAACAAAATAAGCAAATTCAATACATTAAATTGGAGACAGACCATCATTGCACAGAATATAATTTGCAATTGTCAGACATTGCACATTGTTATATTACAGCAGCGTTCAAGCCTAGAATCGATAAGCAAACTACTGTATTGAAATGCAAGGGCTAAAATTTCTACCAAATTCCAAAGGCCATTAACCAGAAGTGGACTACACCAATAGCAGAGACATGGTAGCCACTTCCCAACGACAGCTTTTGTAGCTAAATAATCTTTGTTTGCTAAAATGTCCTTGGCTATATTGAATCATCAGAATCCTCAGATTCAGTTCTATCAGGATCTTCACCAGCAGTCCCAGGCTCGGAAATGTCAGGCTTTGTTGCAGGTTGTGCCACTTTCTTATTCACATGGTGTGCACTTGCTTCACCTCCTTCCTCTTGCTCAACAACTTCTACATGTAATCAATTAGTTAAGGAGTAACAGAAATGAGAAAGAGCTTAGCAAGTCCTGTACAAGGATAGTGAAGTTCTAATAAATACTTTCAGAATGTAATTTTGTTCTTGTTTACAATGGCATATGCAAACAGAACCTCAGAAAATTTTCTGAAAGCTCAAAGCACTACAGTTTCCCTGACATTACCATGAACCTCTTCCTGATAAATAGTCAGACAGAAATCTTCACAAGTTTTTTTCACTAAAAGTTATTCAACTGATTGTGGTCTACAAGCTGAAAAACATCAATTTACCAACACCATGGCTAAGTTTCATTAAAACTCGTGGTTCTAATTTGTCGGAATATAGCCTATTTAAAGCTTAAATAAGTCTATTTAGCTACTTCCATTCTCGTATATTTAACACGTGTCATTCTAGTTAAAACTAGTGGAGAAAGCAAATATGAAAGGATATCAATATTCTCAGCTGTTCCACCAGACATTATGTTCTGCAAGTCTTTCTCAACGCGCCGAACAAGCTCAGGCTGCCAAAAGTATAACAGGCACATTGTAAGTACAAGGATTCTACCAAAAAAAAGAGGGCGATATATAAAACCAGAAAAGGCCGGATCAAGGGGCAAGGACAGCTCCACTATATTTACTAATAGATTTTATTCCAATTCATTTATGGGCAGAGAAGCAGATAAAGTGAGAAACTTCATGTAGAGTAAGCCCCTATTTGCTTTCACACATACATACCCCCAACCCTCCCAAAAAATAAAATGATAATAACATAACCCCATTCCACACAATAGACAGCCCACCCCAGACATTCTCTCTGTCAGGACAAATTAGAAAGTAAATAAATGAGAGATTTTCTCAGAAAAGTAAGATTGTTACATTAAGATCTGGTTCTCTCCGAAATCTTCGTCTTCGAGCATCTCTCATTGGAGGTGTGAGGCCATGTCTATATTCCACCACATCTGGAGCAGGATCACCTTCTTCTCTCACCAGAATCATCTGTCGGATCAACAAAGTTAAAATTTTAGGAACATTGACGATTGGAAAATCATATTCATATAACTGAAGGGGAAAAAAGAGATTAATTCCAACCCTACTTGGCCAATGTCTGCAGATTTAATGAGCACGTTGTCATCATAAGTTTTGTACGACTCCACTATGCAAGGAAGATTCAAAAGTGATGCAGGAAAGTGGTTGTCGCCTATGACAAAAGAACCCGTCTTTCCATCCTCTGAAAAGCACAATACTTTTTAAAATACACATGCATGAACTATGATAAGATGCTTAAAAGATACTACAATAATAACACAACATAAATAATGTAATCCCACTGGTTCTGGGGAGGGTAGAGCGTATACAGACCTTACCCCTACTTTGAAAGGTAGAGAGAGGTAGTTTCCGGTAGACCCTTGGCTCAAGGAAAAGCATATCAAAGCAGATCGAAAAAGAAATATCGGAAGTGAAGCAATCATGGGAAAATACTATAAAAAGCATGGCAAAGTATTTTCTGCAAAAAGAACAGTAACTACCGCAAAATAGTGCTTAATCAAAGTACAAGAGATAGTAGATGGTAACAGATGACATATATCTTCATCTACAAAGTTCAAGAACATGATGCAATGGTTGTCATTTGAGTCACAATTGAGGAACAAGTAAGAAATCATGGTTGATCTCATAGGATAGTCGGGAATTAAATGAAATGTAAAAAAGATCCAGAAAATGTGCTACTTTACCCCAATTAGCCCTAATTAATTTGTGGACAATGACTCCCAAGTCTTTAGAGCTAATTCTTAGTTGTTGGTACATGAAACTTTATACTAATTGTCTCATGCAACTTTTGAACAAGAGCTGTTACAGTAGATTAAGAAGCACTGCTACAATCTTGATAGAGTAAAGAGGTATATGTCCCATTTAACCCAATGTGGATTCCGCGGATCAAAGTATATTGTCCAAGAAAATTTTAGACATGGGAGTATGATTTTGTTTGATACGACAGATCATACATTTTCTATACCACAAAAATCTATTTCAAAGGTTTCTTTTATCGACGTTCAATATAGCAAAACAGAATTATAAGAAAAGAGACTAGAATTGTAAATTTATTTCGTTGTGAACAAACTTAAAATAGGTACAGAAAAGAGATGAATTTCACTGAAGTTTTCAGTCTTCTGCAAATTTAATATTAATCTAATTTTTTTCAATCTTTAATGTTCAAAATCGTGGAAGAAACCAGTTATCAGCCACAAGCAATGTTCAACCGATAAAACAGAAGTAATCTACTATTCAGCACAGTGTGGAGAAATCTAAAAGTAAATGAGACATGGAACACATTTTTAGGTGGATGGGCCTTGTTTTTCTCTCAAGGCTGGTACGTATTCCCAGTAACAGTACAGAAGTATAGACAAAAGTTAGTTATGTACAGAGGGAAAAATGCACAGGTAGCAAAACAAATATGTTAGACTAGTGCGTTTACAACTTCCGCGGGTTGATATTGATATATGAAACTTCTCACTAGATAACAGCATCATAAGAGCCAAAAAGTTGCAGAAACGTTCTTAAGTGACAAGAGGACTAAAGACAGGGGAATTTCATGAGAAGAGGTAGGAAAGCTGTTCAATCAAAGCACCATCATCCTAGGAAGCTCTTCAATCAAAGCACCATCGGCCAAGGAACAGGGAGACAAGGCGTCTTGGCACAACATTATAATGATGTAAACCTCAGGAGGCCAAATAATAAGAGGCAAATCATTTAAAATCTTCTATTTGTAGCAGAGCTTCAATGAAGGGGTTGATTCCTTGGTTTTTGTTTTATTAAAGTTTCTTCATAGTCTACCTATAAATGAGAAAAAGTAAAATGCACAAGCTCTAAATCAAGAATCTGATATGAGACTATCTATCTTTAGTTTGTTGGAATGACTGGTTTCACAATACCCAAAACCAAAAACAGAAGATCACAGCCTACCCTACTGTACATACAGTGAATTCATGCTGTGAAGAAGTAATCAATGAATAACTGTCTTCCAAACTCTTTCATCATTCTAAAAGGCTTTGTGTTCTCCTCACCGAAAGGAAGAAAGCAAGAGATCAATACAGCATAAAATGGAGAGAATGCCAACTCATAATTAACTAATAAGAACCAAAAGTGTTTGAACACATTGACATAACACGCAAGTCACAATTATTCCCAATTAAGAATAAATTTATAAGCTAAACTTGATTGGTTATCTCTAACAGGCCTAAAACATTAAAAATATATACCGCCTTCAGAAAAGAATAGTAAAGTTGCAAATGGATAAGAAACCAAGCTCTTTTTTTCTTTTTTTTTCTTTGGATAAGGTAAGGTATAAGAAGTCATGCACTCTAGGTATAATATTAGGACAATGCCAAGAAGATACCATGAAAAGTTTAGTGTGGCTTCATTCTCATTAACTTGAGTTTGTTGATGCTTGTACTACCATTTAGCATATTTTTCCCCCAGTCAAAAATAAAGATAATAATTAATCTCAATTACATCAACATATACAATAAAGGTCAAGACATTGTTCTCAAATAGTTCGGTTTTTAGAAACATGTAATACTATGACTCAACCAACTCAAGTTTATTATTCAATCTCCTGCATTGGTGCATTGCTTGCTTCAAAATCATATGAAGGTGAAAGAACCGACATCAAGGGAAGAAAAAAAGTAATCCTGTCCTAGTATTCGTTAAAAAAATTGTGATGTACTGACTATATTAACTTTGTAGGGATACCAAGCAATCCATGTTTAAATTAATAAATTTTTTAGATGAGAAACTTTGTTAATAAAAGGATGAGATTTACATGAATCTAAACGAAATAAAAGTGTGTTTCTCCAAAATTTAATTGTATGATTTCCATTGCACTGTGATCAAAGATTCAAAATATCGTTGGTATTTTTAAAATAAGTAGATTATATATCCTTATATCATCAGCAGTATATCTTAGTTTAATTTGTTACTGTGGACAAAACGAACAGAAAGCTCAGCTAGCATGAAATGTTGCTGTTGTTAGAATACCTAAGTATTATTCCACATACATACTTACACAACCAGCACGCTATAGATTAAAACAAAAGATACCAGACTGTACGAGATATATATCCACACACGCACGTCAATTGTGCTTAATATCAATAATTCAGACCACAATGTTTTCGCTTATCAGCATATGAAAAAAGACTTAGGTATAGCAGTGGACAATGTGGAACAAAATTCATGCCTTAGAAATCAGACGATGCCAGCAGTGGACAATGTGGAACAAAATTCATGCCTTAGAAATCAGATGATGCCATGTAACTTGCGAACACCAAAGGCTATTAACTTACAAAAACAGTAGAGTATATTATGCTCTATTGACAATTTCTCTCCCACATATTCTTTATGGTTATTCTAGATTACCCCAGAGAATAAAAGTTGTTTGGAAAACCATTCAGTCTATAATTAATCATTTACATCTCAATCCCAAATTAATTGGAGTCGGATGAATCATCTATGTATTTTCCCTCCATGCAAGTAAACTTCATTCCAATACTAAATGATTTACCTTTTTTAAGACAAATCACAGATTCTCTAAAACCTAAAGGTTCTCTAAATCAGAAGCAGTATGGGGAATTGGAAGAGCTAGGTTCAGCCCTGAGAGGGGTGGCCTCATGGTCAATAACGTGGGTTGAGAACCATGTCCTAGGTTCAACAGGCAAAACACTAATGATTTCTTCTCCTTTGTCCAAACTTTGGTGGAAATAATTACTAGTACTTGAACCGATGGAATAAGTCGATGTATGGAACCAGTCGAGGTGCGCAGAGGCAGACCCGAACACCACGGTTATCATAAACATAATAATAAAGGTTTAAGGAATGACAATATCAACCCATGGGAAATGAAATATGGAAAGAATATTGTTTCTTTTTTTGATAGGTGACGTAAGAGTATTATAAATGTGAAACAACATAAACGGAATGTTGGCATTAATTAGGACTAATTTAAATCTGAAAGACTAAATGCCAACATGTCAAACAATTGTGTCAAAAAGTATAAAGATAATGGTAAAAAACACCTCAAGTATCACATTATTGCAAGATTCCTACCTGAACTATCATGTGTTCACTTTTTCCTACCTTAACTATAATCAACTATACATCAAAATACACCTCAAACTATTACTAGTTGTTTCCTTTTCCTACCTGAACAATGGTAATATTTCAAGTAATAAAAGGGAACAATGAACACTGATAGTTCAGGTATAAAACTCGCAAAAACATGATAATTGGGTGAATTTTTTACCACTAACTAAAGATTACAAGCTCAACAATACTTAGAACTCCAAAACAAAAAAATTACCTGAAAAAGACAAGTCCAGTTTGTCTTCTGAAGAAGAAGCATTTTCACTTAAAAGGCGGTCAATTCGCTCAGCAACAGAAGGTGGAACCCTCAGAATAAATTGCTCATCCATAGCTGCACAAATTAAGAAAAAAAACTGAATCTTTCATCAAACACATTAAGAGACACCCTAAAGTTATTTTTTCTTAATTTTCAATCAAGGAATCCTTTTGACATCAATATCTTCTCCACAAGTACCATTCAAGAATCATAGAAGTTTCAAAAACATAGTTTCTATTCAAGATAAAGAATCAAAATTTAGAGAAATACATCAAATCAATTCCTTTAGAAAAGGGCTTTAGTAATTGGGAATTTTGATTCTTCTCTCTTTAACAAAGTAAAAGATAGAATTCTCACCCAAAATAATGGCAATGATTATTTAATTGTTGTTGAAGCAGAGATGATGATCGAAATAGCTGGGTTTCGAGAAAAGTGAGGGAATGAATGGAGATTTTAACAGAAGAGTCTCGATTTTATATGAAAATTGAGTTACTTATATATTTATATTAAATAAAAATAATATTAGCAAATTTTTTATTTTATTTTTTTAAATATAGTTTTTCACCTTTGGGTGTTAGGATTGAATTTCGATTTGAATACTTGGTTTTCAAATTGAAAATTATAATCAAAATAAGCTTGAATTGAATTGCAACTTTAAAGTTCGATTTTGGACTAGGTTTGGTATTTTGAAATGTATTACACCGATAGAAAAATTAAACCCTCGTCTCAAAAATCATCCGCAATAGCAGAAACGACAAATGAAAATATGTAGCAATAATAAAGGTAACAAAATAAATGACGAATAATAACAACTCAATATATAACGACACGACTAGTAATCTACTTTAACCCAAAGCTTCTAACCTTCTACTCTAATACGCGACTTCCACTCTTTTCTATTTAAGGTCATGCCCTCAGTGATATGAAGTTGCGTCATATCATTTCTAATCACCTCCCCTCAATACTTTTTTGGTATATCTTTACCCCTCTGCGTAATCCCTAAATCCATCCCCACGCACCTTCTGATAGAAATATCAACATTTTTTTTTGTGCACATGCCCAATATTCTACCAAGAAAAATTGAACAAAAAGATAATGCATTATATTTTGCTAGCAAATAACTGCAATTTCCATATATTAATAGTATAAGATTTATAAAGCAAAGTTTCTTTTTTTACAGAAATTATCATAGCAATTAACTATCATGTTTACACCTGTGTTTGGATGGTTGTTACCTATTGTATTTTTTAAATTATATTGTTAGTTTAAAAATAATATTCACTTTGATTGTTATTTAAAATTTATTCTATCGTATTGTATCATTTAAATTCATTATTAGTTGACAATGAAAAGATCTATTTTGTGAATCAACCGATTCTGTGTGATTGGATCGTTACCTTAATATTTTCTTCTCATTCTATCTTTATTTTTTATTTAATAATTATATTTTATTATCTACTTTACTTTTCCATAGTAACTCTACCCTATACAATACAATATCTTATAGATTTGTCATTCAAATTATAAATGTATGATACTATTATGTAACAAAGAAGAATGGTTATAATCTATTCAAATATTGTATGCATTAAAATAATATAATACAATATAATACAACACAATATGATATATTATAAAACAATGCATAACGACCATTCAAACAAAGTGCTACGCAACATTTCTAATATATGACTATAAAATACATTCAATTAGATATTTAATTATGTTTTTATTGAGTATTTTATTACATTTTGATTAAATATAGTGATAGAATGGTAACTCAATTTTATAATTTGGAATTGTTAATTTTTAATAATATATAATGATATATAATTTTCTATTATTATTTAGTTAACAAAGATTGAGGTCATAGTAGTGTCCAATGAGTAGGTTTACAAAATACTTCCGTTCATCTTTACTTATCTCTTGTACTATTTTGAAATGTGTTAATAATATTTGTCTATTTTATAAAATTATCATTTTATGTCTATTATACCCTTACTATTAAATACTAGTATTCATTTTTCTATGTTTAGATGACATATAAATAATAAAAATGATTTGATAAAATTATCGCATCATTTAATTTACTATATCTTAATTTTTGTGTCAAGTCAGTAATGAATGATTATTGTTGGACGAAGGAATATTAATCTATTCATTTTTTAAAAATGAACTTATTAGCATTAAACACAAATAATATGAATAGGGCTAAAAATAAGACACAAAATTTCTGAAAACTTCAGAAATCCAAATTAAAATTCATGAACTTAAAAATAAAATCTAAAATCAACCCCTAATTCCAAAAATTCAAAGAAAATTGAATTTTGAGTTCCAATTATATTTTCTATCATAAATAAATTAATGAAATCATTTTTTTTCACGATTACGAAAAATAAATTTGTTAAAAATGATAATATTTTTTTGGAAAAAAAAAACAATTCAATAAAAATTATCTTACCAGGTATTCCATCCAAACTAGGCTCCTCTTTGGCCATAGATTTTACTGTTGAAACTTAAACTTGAAAATTTTGATTTTTTGAAGTTGTGATTTTTAGATTAAAGTTTTGTGAGTGAAAGACTCAAAATCTGAAAATGGTCTGAAGTGAGTTTTTAAGAACATGAAATCATTTGAATCTCAAATTTTCAAAATCTTATCAAAATTTATGGTCAAATAAATTTTTGATCCAAAAATTATGATCAAAACACTCGCTAACAAATAAATATCTTGATTATAGATTTCAACTATACTTTATTTTATTTCTAAAGTTGGAATTGTTTGGTTATAGTTTATGCAAAAAATATTTGAAATAATATCTTGATTATAGATTTCAACTATACTTTATTTTATTTTTAAAGTTGGAATTGTTTGGTCATAGTTTATGCAAAAAATATTTGAAATAATATCTTGTTTAAATATATTTCCTTAAAAATATAAAACATGATTTATATTCCCCAATTTTTGAAAACCAACAAACCATCAACTTGACTAATTACCTTAATAGCCAAATCTGCTCTTTTTAAAAAGTAATATCACATAATTAATTAATATATAATCATGTAATGTCATAATTTGAATTCCATATATGAAATACAACATATTAGTACATTTTATTAGTTTTTAAAATGAGTCTGCTAATAGGTTTAGTAGGCTCGAAGTGCATTTAACGGTGTTAAGGAGCATTTTATGGGCGACGGAACAAGAATTAGGAGATTTTCATAGTTTTTTGTAGGTGTTAGCTCATGAATATTTGAGGTGCCGGGGTTCCGAGTCCATTTTTTTCCAAAAAATTTATGGAATTGTCTGTAACGAGTCTGCTAACAGTTCTAGTAGGCTCGGCGTGCATTTAATAGCGTTTAGGAGCATTTTATGGGTGAAGGTACAAGAATCAAGTGGTTTTCTCAATTTTTTGTGAGTGTTATGCCGGGGTTCCGAGCCTTTTTTTCGGAAAACATTACGGAATCGCTCGTAACAAGTCCGATAAAGTTCCAGAAGCCTCGACATGCATTTGATAACGTTTAGGAACATTTTATGAGCGATGAAACAAGAATTAGACGATTTTCTCAATTTTTTATAGGTGTTAGCCCACATATCTTTGAGGTACCTTGGTTTCAAGACCATTTTTTCTAAAAAAACTACACAAAATCATTCATAACGAGTCCGCTAGCAATATTTTCAATAGGTCTAACATGAATTTAACGTTGTTTAGGAGCATTTTATGGGCAACGAAATAGAAATTAGGCGATTTTCTCGATTTTAATTTTTGAATTTAATCTTTGATGAAGAGTTTTTAAAAAGTTGTAGAAGTTTTACAAATTTGTTTTTTTTTAAAAGAAGTTTTTAGAATTTACAATTTACTCCTTAATTAACTTAATCTCTAATTAATAATAATTTTGACCTTGAGTGGTCAAAGTTATCATTTTTTTTTATTTCAAGACTCAAGGGTAGGGTTGCATATCGATCGATTCGGTTCGATTTTGAAGTTTATCGATTTGACTTATTGATTATCGGTTTATAGATATACTAAGTTGTTAAAAAATCATTAAGATATTGACTTATCGTTTATTGGTTTATCGGTTCGATGATCGATTTCACCATTAACATTTGACACATTTTTTAATTAAAAATTACTTTGAAATAAGGTGATAAATCAAATGAACCATACACATGAGTTGACAAAACGCATTTGCTCAAAAGCAAACACTGTTACATTGTAGAATAACTGAGAGTTTGAGATAATCAAACATTAAAGTATGAAACTGTCAAGGACTTTATATATTAAATATTATAAATATAATTATTTATTTTACTATCGAATTATCAACTAATCGTTTAAAAAAAATCTATAATCATTAAAAATTGATTACCGGATAATAAAAAATAACTTGAACCATTACTAAAACTGCTTAACATCGTTATTAATAAATCAATCATTTTTTTCATTTCAAGTAATCAATATTGGTTCTAATTAGGGGTGGGCGTCCGGTTCTTCGGTTTGGTTTTAGCAAATTTTGGTTCGGTTTTCGATTTTGAAAAAGTGTGCACCATATATCGAACCGAAATATTTCGGTTCGGTTCGATTTTTTCAAGTTCGGTTCGGTTTTATTCGGTGTTTTTAAAACGGTTTTTCGGTGCACACTAATGA
>JBCEWC010013839.1:0-14788 GCA_038996855.1 Solanum aculeatissimum
TTGTGTCCACTAAGATGGATGTTTTCTCATTCGGGGTTGTGTTGCTTGAGCTTGTGTCAGGGAAGGAGGCCATCGACAATGAAGGGAAAGTCTTGTGGGCCAAAATAGGCGATTTCTCGGAAGGGAGTGAAGAGAGGAAGGTGAGGAAATTGCAACAATGGATGGATAAAAGTCTTCTAAAGGAGGAGTTTACAATGGAGAGTCTTGTGAATGTGATGGCTGTGGCCATTTCATGTTTGAATAAAGATCCTTCTAAAAGGCCAGGCATGATTGAAATTGTGTATGCCTTGTCTAAATGTATTGATCTATTTTCTGATGTCTCAGAGGAAGGACCATCTCCAAGGCAAGTCACAGCAAGATAGGGGCCATAGTATATATGGAGAGTCTTGTATATATGTATGATACTCCAATAAGATTCTTGTAATGAATAACTTTTTTTTTGTTGTTATGTTGTTTAGATTTATTAAAAATGGTATTGCACTCATGCCAATTTCTTTAAAATTACATAATGTATAACTTTTATACGATTCAACATATAATCAATAATATATTTGAAGAATCTGAACAACACAAATTATTTTGCCAAAATTGAGGAGTGGGGGTGGGGGTTTGTTTAATGTGGGGAGTGAACATTGCTTTACAACTTACTCTTTTTTTGTGGTTAACTAATATCAATCTCTTTTGGATACCTTTTACTTTATGCTTATTAACCGCAAAATAGATATCGTTACAAAGATAAAATATTATTGAAGACAAAATTAAATAAATGAAATGTGCTTTTAATCATTTAAGCTTTTAGATAAGATTTGCACATACTTAAATGTTATATCAGAGTACTCAAACTCATCTTAATTCTTTATTTACTTGATGTTGAGTTTCCATGTTATATTATCCATAGTTTGGCTTTCTGGTTCTGAGCGTTAGGAAGGATATTATAGTCCTACTGGCTACAAAAATTGATCTCTTTGGTGGTTTTGAACAATTTCACCTCATAAGCTAATTTTTAAAATTTAAATATCTTCAAAATGATCTTTTTAACCTGCTTAAAAGTTGAAGAACTATGTAATAAAACTATAAGGGGTCGTTTGGTGTGAAGGAGAAGTAGAAATAATGCCGGGATAAAAATATAGTGATTCTTAAATTGATGTTTGGTTGGCAAATTCGGAATAAGTTATTCTGAGACTAATAAATAGTACGGGATAAAATATCTCTTTTCTTGGGGGGGGGGGGTATACTAATCCCGGGATAAAAAAGTTAAATGACAAACTTATCCTTTTAAACTTTTTTTATATCTCATTTTGTATATTTATGTATATTTATATTATTTTTAATACAATATATAATAACATCCACAACCTTCACTCTTTATTTTTATGATACTTTTTCATATTTTTTTATATTTTGATTTTTCACAAATTCTTTTTTACTTTAACAAACTTAAAAATAGAAGTTTTATTTTTAAATTAAATAAGAAGAAAGTTTTATTTTAAATGCATACGGTATTATCATGGAGATGCACACATAAAAATATTTAAGTTAAATATGATGAAAAATTTATTTTAAAAATAAATATTGAATAACTAAAGTTATCAAAGAAAATACATACAAAAACTGATAAAGTGAATGGTATTTTTGTAAACAAACAACATATTCTTAAAGTTTATGCAACAAACCAAACACTCAATACAAATAATCTTAATATAATTATCTCATCATTATTAATCCCAACATAACTAATCCCATTATAACTTATATTTAAACCAAATGATCCCTAAATTGACTATAAAAACTAATGAAAATTTCCCCAGATTTGTTGATGAGAGTAGTCATATTCACTTGTTGATGGAAGTATATAACAAAGAATTTTCAAATGCATATGATGTTTAGATAGTCAAATACGTATCTGCAATAATTCTACTTTAATTTGTTTGTTAACTTCTAGAAGTGGGTTTTAAAGTTTCTCCTTTTTATCTCCAACTAAGAAATTTGTCCACGCTTCGTACGATCATAAATAATTTGATTGAACTTGAGACTAATTTTTTTTATATTTGAGATTTTCGTAAACATTAAAAATATTGAAAATTACAAATATTATCGACAAATTCTGATAAAAATTAAAATGGTTGAGAATATTCTATTTAGAATTTAATTTTTTTTTGCATGAAAAATGATTTGCTATAAAGATGGTTATTAAAAAAAAGACTATATAATTGTGAACTTAAAAATAAATTATATACAGTTTATATTATATTGTTATATAGGAGCAAATTTTATACAACTATTTACTAAGTAGAAAACTACAACGTTTCAAAATTTTAAGACACAACTATTCAGAATAAATATATTTGATTTTTTTTATTAATTGATTATTAATAAATTAAATTAAATTATAAGCTAAAGGTTAAATTATATAAGTTATGAAGAGATACTGGCTATGACTTCGACTCGTGTCCCTTAGCTCGTCATCGTCGCCGCTCCCTCAACTTGACTGTGGCTAAGATTATGACTATGACTTCGACTTTGGATTTGATTTTGATTTTTGACTTTGGCAAGTGATGTGGCTGATTGATAATTTTTTAGATAATTTATTTATCGTCTCATTAATTAATTTTCTTTTTCTTAATATTAATTCACAAAATTATTTATTAATATTACTTCACAAATTATCATATTAATTAACTTGCAGAAATAATTTGACATTCACAGAATAATTTTAAAAATGACATGTTCCTTTTTAACAGACATTTTCTCCTAAAAGATATTTTACCTGTTCAAAATAGATGAGTTTGCTCTGAATAAGTGAATTTGCATCTATTCGACCCAATTCGTTGGCTACAAATAGTGTGGTTTTTCCTCAGTTTCTGCATCGAATATTTTTCTTCTTCTGCATAAATTTTCTTACAAACAAAATCGAGTCATAGTGCTATTTCGTTGCAGATTTTTGAGTTCAGTGACGTTACTGAAGTTTGAGGTGTTGGTACTTCTATAACAGGTATATCAAAACAGGAAAAAAATAATCCACAACCTCGATACAGTGTGAAAATTAACTTTCTTAGGAATACACAGTAAATTTTATGGCCTCATATATATATTTTTTCACATTAACAATATTTTTGTCTTAATATTTTTGATTTGCTATTCTGAACACAATAAATAACATACATCACATATATAGACTCGATCGGTGGTAACTAAATATAGAGAAAATAAAATCTTGATTGTAACCTTTAAGGTAATTTGTATGGCTTGTAGGATTGGAATTTTCAAAACTACATAGTTGGTAGATTATGACTTAATTATTAGAAATTTAAATCCGCCTTAAGGTGGCAAGACGTTTGACATTGACTCCTACCTTGTATAGTATCAAACTAAAAGTAGAACACATTCATGAAGGAGGAACAATAATAAAATTTTGACAAGGCACACACAGTGGCAGAGTCAGTATTTTTGTCAAGGGTGTTCATACTTTTAGAACATAGATGAGTGATTTTTGTATCAACGGTGTTCAACAATTGATATATAGCAAAATATCTATATTTAATCTATATCTTTAAAAAAAAAATCTGACGAAAGGTGTTCATCTGACCATCCTCAAATGAATATAGCTCCGTCCCTAGACACCCACCCACCAATATGTGTAAATTCAAGTAGATAAGTAAGCATGAAGTAACAATAATAAAGTTTTGACAATCAAGGACAATTGTAGGGTATATAAAAGATCTAAGATCAGTAATGGCCTACAACAAAGTACAAATTGGACTTGTTCTGCATTTTTTTTTTTTTGCAATTCATGAAAATAAAAGAAAAATTGATATGAGGTTTTGGCTATTACGTGCCTAAATGTTGGTACTTGTGAATAATTAAATTTGATGGATAATATAGGAGCCACGTCATCCTTATTATCATGTCCTTGTCTTATCTGTGTCAATAACCTTCTTTTAAGATTTATGTCATTTTCTTATCCTCAATAAATTGATATAGTCAACAAAAAAAGAAAAAAGAAAAAAGAAGAAGATGAGCTAGAAAAGTTATTACTTTAATTCCTATACAATACACTAGTTTGGTATTGTTTTTTTTAATTATTTATTTATGGTTGACCAGATCTAGTAACTAACTTGTTCTTTTTATTTTTGGTAAACACGATAGTAACTAACTAGTTGCATACGATAACCATGCATAAATTACAAAATATAGTAATTTTGTCCATCCCTATTGTGAGCATATAAAGAGTTATATAGACCGTCTAAAATTTAATGGATCAAAATTAATGGTCCAAAATCATGGGCCAATTAAATCTTATGTACAATCTTTATCTGCACAAAAAAAAGATCAAATTACACTGCAAGACACTAAACTTTAAAAGTTAAAAAAAAATAGCCCTCATTGTATATATAGGCATGTATAGTCAGTGTATATTATACTTTCTATAACTTTTGACAAACTATATTGTATAGTCATGCATAGCTTCGCTGATTTTGGACTATTTTTTTGTGTATATAAAATATGAGCTACTTTTTTTTTGTAAACTTTTTACTTTTTTGTATATATATGTAATTTCCCCCACAAAAAAAAAATTGAATTATTAAACTGCGTTAAAAAATATTAAAATGAATATAAATAAATATAATCAACGGTATATAAACTGCAATATAATACAAAATAATAATTTAATAAAACTAAATTAATATTTTAGATTATGATAAAAATATTATAAATTAAAATTAAAACTAAACCACTTAAAATCCTAATACTTTAAAAATAAAGGTAATTATCGACAAAATTCTAAAATTACAGAAAAAATATTTTAAACTATTTAAAAATAACAACATAAAAAATATAAATATTTAGATATGTTGACCAAAATTGTGTTTCAACATATAACAGATAATTCGACAGAACATTAATTAATTAAACTATGTATATACATGAAGACTTATTCTTTATTTAAAAAATTAGAGAGAGGTGACCCACTAAGTAGTATTATTAAAAAGAATAATTCAATCTGACTTTGAAAGGACAACACAGCATAGCATAGATGTAGATTCACTACCCCACGCGTAGTATGTTTATAAAATTTGTAAATTGTCTTTATCAAACATTATTTGTTGCTTTATATATTCGCATATAGTACTATCTAACTAACTAATTCATTTTCATTTGTCATTAGCCTTCTCCAAAAGGCTATTTTTTACTTTGAAAAAAAAATAAGATCTCTAAGTTTTCTCTGATCAATGTTCTTGCGACGATTTGCAAAATCATGGAAAAGAAAATATTGTTCGGGAAATATGAAACTGGGAAACAACTAGGCAAAGGGACGTTTGCCAAAGTTTTCCATGCAACAAACATAGAGACTGGTGAAAACGTGGCGATCAAAGTGATCAAGAAGGAGATAGTGAAAACACAAGAAATGATGGAGCAAATAAAGAGGGAGATCTCTGTTATGCGTCTGGTGCGGCATCCTAACATTGTTGAACTCAAAGAAGTTATGGCAACCAAAACCAAGATCTTCATTGTCATGGAGTATGTGAAGGGTGGAGAATTATTCGCGAAAGTAGCTAAAGGAAGGCTCAAAGAAGACGTGGCTCGAAAATATTTTCAGCAGTTGATCAGTGCTGTTGAATTTTGCCATAGTTGTGGTGTTTCTCATAGGGATATAAAGCCAGAAAATCTCCTTCTTGATGAGAATGAGAATTTGAAGGTGACAGATTTTGGGCTATCGGCTTTGCCAGAGCAATGGCTCAATGATGGGCTTCTATACACTCAGTGCGGAACTCCAGCCTATATTGCACCAGAGATCATAAGAAATAATGGATATAATGGTGGCAAGGCTGATATTTGGTCATGCGGAGTCGTATTATATGTTCTTCTAGCAGGGTGTTTACCATTTCAAGATGCTAATCTTGTTAATCTATATACAAAGATTTTCAAAGCTGATTATAGATTTCCTCCTTGGATATCTACAGATGCAAAACGTTTAATATCTAGAATATTAGTCCCTAACCCTCAAAAAAGGATTAGTATAACAGGAATAATGAAAGATCCTTGGTTTAGGAAAGGTTTTAAAATTCCAATTTATACATCACCATTAATTGATCACCAACATGATACAATTTCTATGTTAGATAAGTTTGGAAGATCTGACGAATGTTTAAAGCATGGAGGGATGATCAAATCACCCTCTTCCCCGGCGTTATTGAATGCTTTTGAATTGATCTCATCAATGTCAGCTGGTGCAAATTTATCAAGCTTGTTTGAGAACAAGAAGAAGACAGAGTCCATTTTCACATCCAGGTGTTCAGCCACAATCATCATGGCCAAGATTCAATTGTTGGCCAAGAAATTGAATTTTAAGGTTGCAAGGGTTAATGGATCAACCTTGAGGCTGCAAGGTTCTTCTGATAGTCGCCCCAAAGCGCGGTTATTGGTGAATATAGAGGTGTTCAAGGTGGCTCCAGAAGTGGCTGTGGTTAAATTCTCAAAGATCTCAGGTGATTCACAAGAGTACAACATGTTTTTTGAGGAGGAGGTAAAGCCAAACTTAAAGGACATTGTTTGGACATGGCATGTTGAGCCAGTGTTAAGTGATAGTTGTGAAAAAGATGAGTGCAAAATTCCCATGAAGTGTGCTAGTTGCAAGGATTTGACTCAAAATAAGCTAGAAGGAATTGACAATTTAACTGCCAATTTGTCATCCAGTGTGTGAAAAAGAAAAGCCTGGTGAACTAAAGCTCCCGCTATGTACAGGATTCGGGAAAAGACCCGACCACAAGGGCGAATTGAACTTGTGACCTCCTGCTGGTCACATTGGCGACAACTTTACCAGTTACTCAAAGTCGTCCGGCGTGTGAAAACAACATATATTGTTTAGTGATATATATTTCATTATTAACAGTTACATTTGGTTTGTATGTCATCTAAACCAAATATTAATTGTATATGATTCAATAGAGAAGGGATAATAGATCTATTTTCATAGTGCTATACACCCTTCATACATTTTATTTCCTTTCATTTGTTTGGTTTTGATTGAGATTATTGTTTGTGATTTTTGAATATGATATAAATATATATACACAAAGTAAAGATGACGGTCTTTAACTTGTTTGTGATCAATTATAAATGTTTTAATTTAATCAGACTTGAATTTTTAATATTCCAACAAAACAAAACTACATTTGCCTCAAAATCTACAAAAATGAACTAGGTTTAACTAGGGGTATTTATGACTCGGTTTGGATCAGTTATTGATTAAAATCATAACCAAACCAATTTAGTCGGTTTTTAAATTTCTAAAACCAAACCAATTTAGTCGATTTTTAAATTTCTAAAACCAAACCAACTCAAATAAAAAAAATAACCGTCGGTTTGGTTTACTTTTTTGGTTATTTTTCGATTTGAAAGAAAGAAATTTGTTGAGGACATACACATCTTGAGAGACACAAACACCTAGTACATGAATAATTCACAGAAAACTATTGTGGATTCAATTAAGCAATAATACTAGAGTTATTATTAGATGAACAAAGCGATTTAGTTAAGCAATACTAAAGTTATTAAACACAAACAAAGTGATTTAGTTAAGCAATACTAAAGTCATTATACAGATCAAATCTTTATAGAAAAAACAAACAAACTCAACAATCAAATAACTATCGGGGGAAGGAGTATAAGAAAATTATATACCAAAATACTAACAAGAGAATTTTCAAATATAAATGATAAAGTTCAAGATTTAAGTTAATTGAAATATAATAAAATATTTATATATTATTTATGAATACTATACAAATAATTATAAAATTTATATGTATAATTATTCAGTTTGATTTGGTTATTTTTGCGATTTTTCTTAGTAAACCCAAAATCAAACAAAATAGTATCGATTTTCAAAATTTAAAAACCAAACCTAATCAAACCAAATCAAAATTGATTTTTTTTAATCGGTTTTGTTCAAATTGTGTTTCGATTTGATTTTTTAACCATAACCATGAACAACCCTAGGTTTAACTGAAGGAAGGCCTACACTTCTTAGAACCACTTTAAAATAAGTGAATCGTCTTAGTTATTTGACCCTAAGAGGTATCCATAATTATCAAAGTACCCTTGTTCGTCCTCTCCTTGTTGGCTTATAAATAATAGAAATAAGATAAGATAAGGGGTGTGTTTGGTATGAAGGAAAATATTTTTCATGAAAATGTTTTCCTGGAATTGAGCTGAAGCCTTTCACCAATTGAGGGATGTTTGATATTTGAGTTGTAAGCTCAATTGGTGAAAGGCGACATCTCTTGGAGAGTGTAAAGGAGCCTGAGGTATCGTGTTTGATTCCCCGTAGCGCTGTAGCGTGAAGAGGGATTAAAAGGAGCAAATTGGCTCGCCTTGGTAGAGACAATACCTGAGTATGTGAGCTCATCAGGAGGGGTCGTCACATGAGGGGAATTAAGTGGGTTGGAATAGGAATGAGGTAAACAAATAAAATTTTCAAAATGTGAAATATTTTTCAAAAATAAATTTTTAATCTTATTTTATTTTAATTAATAATAATTTTTTTGCGGAGGAGGATCGTGGTAGGGATGGAATTAAAAAAATCAATTTGAAATTGGAGAAGAGTTTTGGAAAATGTTTCCCTTAATTTTTGGAAGAAAGTCATTTTCCTTAAATCGGAGGAAAATCAGTTGATTTGAAAATTATTTTCCAAAACATTTAAGCCAACCAATTAACCAAACATAAGAAAATTGGATACCAAACACAACCAAGATTACAATTTACAACCCAAATCTCAAACATGGATTATCCAAAAAAAAAGAAAAAAAAAGAAAGAAGATAAACTGAGTTTGAAATTATCCAAAAATAAAAAAGGACAAACTTATTAAATTATCTAGATTTTATTTGACCTTGGTCAACTTTTCTTCTCTATAAATACATTGCTAAGATAACAATTAAGTAACAAAGATAAATAAATTAAAAAAATCATATAATTATTTTAGTGCAACCAAGTTAGTTCTTGGAAGAGAAAATGGTGAAGGCAACATTCTTTAAGGTTTTCTTGGTGTCTTTTTTGCTTATTTTGCTTGGTAAGTACTAATTTTGAGCAATTTTAATCTCTTTTATTTAATTTAATTATGATAATTAACTCTAATATTTTGTCATTATAATTTATTTAACACTTTTAATGGTTTAATCAGGACAAGGAAGCAATGGACAGCTTTTGTGTAATGAGGATGGTGATTGTGCTCACCAATTGATATGCAACAATGGGCCTCCTTTATGTTCGTTCAAGACTCGTACTTGCTTTTGTCCACCAACTTATCATGTATCAAAACATCGTTCTCTCAACAAGATTGGGGGTCGATCTAAAGTTAAGTTTTAAAAAAATATCTGAAGTGAGAATTGAATGAAGAGGATCGAATATTAGCAGGTCTTATGATATAAGAATGTAAAAATGTGGATTTTTAATTAAAAAACATTCAAAGTTGAAATAATAAAGTTTGTTTCGTCCAGTTAGATTAGTTTCTTTCTTTCTGTCTTTTCTTTATTTTTTTTTAGTAGTAAACTTTTTTTTGGTAAAAATAAAAAATTAAAATCTGATTCAAGGATTTGAGAAGTTATTGTAGATAAGTTGATATAATGATATTGAACTGAAAAAATTACAAGATTATACACTTCAAGAGTCTTTATTACACTATAGGTACATGTCCTATTTTAATTACAAACTTAAGTTTTTATTTACAATAATATACATGTCAGGTAATCAATACAATATCCAATTATTTAATGATTTTTAATTTTATTTTTTAGTTTTATTAAATAAGTAATTAAGAGTCCTTTAATTCAGTTTTTCCTATTCAAGCAACATTTAAGAGTAACCTTTTTTGGTTCCATATGCATGAATTTAGAGTAATTTTTTTAATGGTATTTATCTTTTCTTTTCTTTATTTGGTTTACTATACTGATTTTTGGGGATTTGGTATAATCTTTTTTAATTTTTGGCTTCTCAGATAATTTTTTTTTTTTTTGCTTCTTCTTGGTGAAAATATAACACAATAAAATAACAATTCACAAAAATAAAAAATATATACAATCCACTTAAATAGTACAAATACTAACAAAATAACATCAATTAATACCATAATAACACTTAATAAGTAAAACTCAGCATATATATACCAAATAAACACACAAAACCATTATACTTTGAAATCAAAAAACCATTTAATTATTTTTTATTTTTCCAAATACAAAATACAATCAACAAATTTACCACAATTTTTTTGAACAATTATGAATAATATTAACACCAACAAAAATAACTAAATACGAGATAAGATCAAATTAACATCAATTAATATCCAACCAAATAAATCATATCAAACAAACCAAGAAAATATCAATGAAATATCAAAAACATACCAACCAAATATATCACACACAGATAAACCAAAAAAATACAAACCAAATATCAAAAAGTGACCAACCAAATAATAATGTTGAATTTCTATTAACCAAAATAGTTACTGTTTTTTTGGTGATTTCTTGACGTCAGGGTTGGTTTTTTTTAGTTGTTTTGTTTAGTTAGTTGATATTAATTGATGTTATTTTGGTGTTACTTGGTATTTACATGGAGAAATTAACGAGTAGGTACCAAGAAAAATACTTTATTGGAATTTAAATTAACGAGTAGAAATTGGTTTAAATTATAATTTAATTAATGAGTAAATTAATTAAATTAACGAGTAGAGATTGATTTATATGGAAAAATTAATGAGTAGAGATTGATATCTACATGGAGAAATTAACAGGTAGGAGTAATTAATTGGCCAACAATTAATGTGGCAGATCAAATGTGACACATTAATTTAAGATCAAATAGTAATTAATTTGTCACATTAATTACTCTTACCAGCTGTAAAAAGTTTTGACCGTTTGGGATACTTCAAAATATTCAATAATAAGATTAAAAAAAATGAAAGATGAATGAGCAAGGTAAAAATAAGAATAATAATTTGGATTCATGTTAATAGTCAAGATATAAATGATGAAAAAAAAATAGACAGTCACTTAAGAAATGATACTACAATCAACTAAAAACTATTTTATTTCTCAATATAATAACCCCACATTAAATAATATAAAAAATTATTACATTTTCTACCCAAAAAATTATTTTCGAATTTAACATTACACATGAGATTTTTTTATTTTTATTTTTTTACAATATATAAACATGATTTAAAAAAAAATAATTTAAAAATCATTATTTTAATAACCTTATAGTCGAGGAGATCCGGACCAAAAGTCCTTAAAGTAAAAACAAAGACTGCTTTATGTTTTTCTTGTCATCATTTATAATGATCAAGAATAATCAAACATAGCAAAGGAGCATCTAATATACATATAGTAAAATATAAGATATTTAATGCTCAACCATCTCAATAACATATACCAATTCATGATAATTAACTGTGGAAAATTAGTATAATTATGGGTGTATTTGGTACGGAGGAAAATATTTTTCAATTTTTTCATGTTTAATTGGTTTAAATGTTTTGAAAAATATTTTTCAAATCAACTTATTTTTTTCAAGAAAAATGACTTCCTTTAAAAAACTAAGGAAATCATTTTTCAAAACTCTCCTCCAAATTTTAATTTTTTAGCTCACCCCACCCCTACCAGCCCCTCTAACCCCTCCTCCCGCACCAAACCCCCAAGAATTTTTTTTTTTTACAGAATCCAATTATTTGAAAGTTAGATTTGGAGTCAGGTGTGGTCATATTTTGATTCGAAAAGTCGGGGTTGAGTCTAAATTTGAAAGTCGAATCTTCAGCTGAAAGTTGAGTTAGTCCTGCATCAGATGTCGAGGTCGGGTCGCGAATCGATTAGTAGGGTTAATTTTCATGTCAAAAACTATTTTTCTCAAAAAATATTTTCTACTCTCTAGCAAACATGAGATAATGAGTTGGAAACCAACTCATTTTCCCGAAAAACATTTTCCTCCCTACCAAATTTCCATTTATTGGTCTTTTTTGAATATATTATTTATTTTTTAAGATTAAAAAAAATGGTGAAAGCAAAGTTTAAGGAAACTTAATGGTTGAATAGTGTATACACTTTTAACATGTGAGGAGTATATGAAAATGCGCTAGTAAATTGTGGTTATTATTTCTCCATCAACAAGTTATGGTCAATGCTTTTTCTTCCCTATATAAAAATATATATATTGCTAATTAATTTAACAACATTTTAAATTAAAGTTATCAATAAATAACAATTCATATAATTATATATATTGAATTGTTGCCAAAATACTAATAAATTGGAAGGGATAATGGGGAAGACAACATTAATCCAAAAGGTTTTCTTCATTTCCTTTTTGGTTATTTTGTTAGGTAAGTATATGTATCCTCTCTATATATGGCAAATCGGTCAATAATATAAGAATTTGATAAATCGTATGCGAAGTATGCTTTAGCTAATGATCTAGAACGCGATTGATTAATTCAGCATGGGCTACATGAACCTCTAGTAGTTTACCGGATAGATTGATAAGTCGGACATTCTTGGCCCATGGCCGATGATTGTACAGATTTTCATAGCAATAACATATTTTGGTTCAGACATTTGCTCATGTAATCTCACTACACGAATACAATAATTGATACTAGTAGTATTTTCTTATCAAGAAATTTGTACTCTCAAAAACATTTAGCATATTGAGTCTTCTTTATTTAGTCAACTAATTTATATTTTTAAAAAAGTGACTTCTTTTCAATACATGATTTGAAAGGTTTAATAATTAGTAATCGTTAGGCCAGCTGCGTTTAGTAGAGCAAGACTTAAACATGTTTATTCCTACAACATATGTAAAATATTCCATAGTAGCATTATTAATTACGAATGAAGGGTCAAAAACATATGTAAAATATTCCAAATTGTTTGAGTTTCATATCTAAACTATTATATGTATGTATTTTTTACCAGAACTATCACCAATAGGGCCAGACCTACCCCTTGGCTAGGGGTTCATCCGAACCCCGGCATTCGGTAAAAAAATATAATATTTATGGTATATAGTAGATGTTGGACCTCCTTCGATTAGTTCGTAATTTGTATGTCTACTTCTCATATTTTGAACTCCCTTAGTAAAAATTCTTAGCTCCACCACTGATCACCATATGCTTATCAAAACATACCTGAACTATTCAATTGTTCACTTCAGGTAGGAAAATTGAAAAAGTAAACATCTGATAGTTCATACATGACGATACTCATAAACCATTCTAGTACTTTATATGTGTTTTTGACGATCAAGTACTTTTATTATAATCATATTTAAACAAAATATCAAAATACTTTAGATATGTTTTCGCTAACTCATTTCACAATGGTGTTATATATTAGGTGAAGAAATCAAGGGATTTATTAAGTGCAACGACAGTCACATTTGTATCAAACAATTAAAATGCACCCAAGGACATCCAGTATGTTACTACAGAACAAACGTATGTTATTGCAGACTTCCACATGATAATCAACCACTTAGGTGCCAAACAACTGCTGATTGTGCTAGACAATTGAAATGCTTAAGTGGGGTACCTTCATGTTTTGCAAAAACACAAAAATGTTATTGTAAACTTCCAAATAGTATTAAAAATTACAATGAAACTATGTGTAGGAATGATCCTGATTGTCGTGTCTTATTGAAATGTATGGATCGTGGTGATGTTCCTACATGTTACTTGAAAACAGGTAGGTGCTATTGCAAAGATCGTTCACATCCAAGAAGTTGATTTGTAGGGGTTTTCATGGATGGTTGTCACCATTTTTGATTTATTGTACTAAAAAGTCGATAAGTTGTTTTTTGTAATCGTGTAATTTTGATATGGTATCAATGAATAAAGTCGATAAACTATTTTTTTGGTTAGTGTGTTTAAGTTTCATGATTGAAAGACATTTTGGTTTGCGTTAAGTGTATCATATAGAATATCTTTTTAATTTCCTCCTTAATGAGTACTTTTTGTGATACTTACTGTAACTATTAGGATCAGACGTTTACAATTATGTCAAAAGTTATAATTGATAGCAAAGACATAACTTTATTTCTTAACCAAGTCCACTACGCAAGCGCCATGTTTGATCATGACGCTGACTCGGGCTACTCCAGCTCCCTCATGGGCCTTGTCATAGACAGGATGTTGGCATTACCCAACACGTTCCGCGTCTCTATCGTCATGAATAATTGATTGAGAATGAATTTCAGACCAGAAAACTTTTGAGTAGTAATTTAAAATTTTGAGACTAGGCAAGATTCAGGTGGAATGTGAGTCAGGTCAGGTCTGGGCCAAGTTGATTTTCTGAGTTTTGATTGTTTAAGCTGATAGCGAAGACATTAAAGTGCCTTTTTTTTTGGTTATTATTTAAGTTTCATGATCGAAAGACATTTTGTTTTGTATTGAGTATATTATATAGAATCTCTTTTATTTCCTCAATGATTTTTTCGTGATATTTACTATTAGAAAAAAAAAAGAGTGGATTAATTAAGTGCAATTAGGGTTGTTTATGATTATGGTTAAACAATCAAATCGAACCACAATCCCAACCAAATCGATTAAAAAATCCAATATTTGATTTGATTTGGTTAGGTTTGATTTGATTTTACCAACAAAAAAAAACCCTGCAAAAATAATCAAACCGAGTCAAAGAATAATTATATATATAAATTTTATAATTATTTATATAGTATTCATAAATAATATATAAATATTTTGTTATATTTTAATTAATTTAAATCTTT
>JBCEWC010013840.1:0-14787 GCA_038996855.1 Solanum aculeatissimum
AGGTCAAACTTGGTCAAGGTTGTTTTCCCCAAATTCTTCAAGCTTTCTTCAATGGAGGCCAAGAGGATTTTAGAATTTCCAAAGTGAGTAGAGTTTAAATGGATGAATGAGGGTTTGGGGGATGATTTAGGGATTTAGGAGACCTTAGAATACCAAAAAGGGGCTTAAGGAAATGTTAAATAATAAAATTACCATTAATAAGATGCAGATTTTAACTCGACACAGGGTTACACGGCTGCTACAGTGTCGTGAACATGTCTCACGGGTCGTGAACCCCTCCCATCAAACCACACTTTGATAATTCTCAACACGAACTCTCAGAGAACTTTCTGGAACAATTAACGGACCATTTGACGGGTCTTGTGAGGGTTGAAGGTCCATCTCCCTGTCCCGTGAACCCTTGAATTATACACCTAGACCAACCATGGTCTGGCCAAGTCACTGTCCCATTTGACGGGACAGTTCACAGGTCGTCAAAATGCACACGGACCGTTTGGTGGTCCGTGGCCTATGAATTGATTCATGGGGTGGTTCCTGGCCACCCCTAGTTCACTGGAGCATCCCAAGACACCCCACAAATACTGTGACAAGTTTCACGGAACGTGTCCTTTTCCTTGGCTACTTTTCGGAGCCTATATCCAATGTCTTCCAAATTTCAGGCAGTCCCACTATTTAGGCCATAACTTCCTCATCCAAACTCCGAATTGAGTGAAACCAATTGCGTTGCGACGCTAACTCAAAGATATTCAATTCTATATATAGAATCCCACACGATTCAACCTTCATAAAAAGTTATGGCCGTTCAAATCTTACTGTCCAAATGGCCTCTCTAGGCCACCAACTAACCCTTTTTGCATTCGGCCACTTAAACTCAACCCATGGATACCAAAATTCAACCATGATCAATAGTACACCATACACGATAAACCATAAGGAGTTTTTGAAAATTTTTAGGTTGTTATGGTGAAGTGCACCATACCTATTAGTGGGAGGCTATGGTGATGGGTGTGAAGTGCACCATACCTATGAGTTCGAGGATATGGTGATATTTTATGAATTATATCACTTATTTATTTCTTATATCGTGTTATGGACTGTGTATTTACACTTTTTGACTCTGATGATGTCCTTGATACTCTTTCGAAATATGCCTCCACGAAGAGCTACTTTACCTAGCAAGCCCCAGTTAATGAGAACCTAATTCCTCAAGAACCTATGGGGGATTTGGTTAATCCGAATGAGCTTTGTGCTACCCTTGCTATGCTAGCTCAAGTTATAGCCAAACAGGTTAGGCAGGCCAATCCTCCTCCTAAAGTCCAAACTCTGATTACTAGAGTAAGATATTTTACCCAGAAGAATCCTCTAGAGTTCTATGGTTCAAAAGTTTATGAGGATACACAAGAATTTATTAATGAACTTTCTAAAGTGTTGACCATTATGGGTGACTTCAAAGGAGAAAGTTGAACTAGCTGCTTATCAATTGAAGGATGTGGGTTGGGTATGGTATACTCAGTGGTTGATTGAGAGGGTTGTTGATGCCCAGGTTGGTTCGGAGGAGTTCAAGTTTGCTTTTCTGTATTATTTCTTCTATCTTGAACTTAGGGAGGCCAAGATGACAGAATTTATCAATCTCCGACAAGGTGGCATGACTGTGAGAGATGATGCCCTCAGGTTCACAAAGCTTTCAAAGTATGATCCTATGCTAGTGGAAGACCCCCATGCAAGAATGCACAAGTTTATTTCTGGGATCTCTGATTTGGTATTGAAAAGGTGTCGTACAACTAAGCTTATTCGAGATATGGAAATCTCTAGGCTCATGACTTATGTTAAACAGATTGAAGAGGGGAAGCTAAAGAAAAGAAAGGTGAATGACACTAAGAGGGCCCGTTATAATGCTGGGTTCTCTAACTCTAAGGGTGGTGGTGGATATGGTCGCTTCCAGCAAGGCCAAGGTTCTAATGTAAGGGTTGCCAATGGTAGATTGCCTCCTCCCAAGGCACAGACAGGAGGTGGACCATTACCTCCCCGGTGTGACAAATATGGTAGAAATCACTCTGGTACATGTTGGAAAGACTTGGGTGCTTGCTATGGGTGTGGTGATATGAGCCATAAGATTTCTAACTGTCCCAAGGTTTCCAAGAAGGTTTAGGGTTGAATGCTTAGGTTAATCAAGTTCAACTGAGGGTACCTCAAGATGGTGCCCCCAGAAACAACAGATTATATATCTTGCATGCTCGACAGAAGTAGAGGACACTCTGGATGTGGGGACTGGTATCTTAAAAGTCATTGATTTTGATGTTTATACTTTGCTTGTTCTAGGTGCAAATTTATCCTTTGTAACTCCTTTGTTGGTTGTTGAGTTTGGTTGAGTCCTGAAATTTTGAGGGAGACCTACTCAGTTTATACTCGTGTGGGTGAATCTATTATTGCCCGAAGGGTCTATCAGGTTATCCTATTTTAGTCTTGCATAAAGTCCTTCCTTGTAATCTTGTAGAGCTTGAGATGTTTAATTTTGATATTATTTTTTGGATGGATTGGTTTCATACTTCATATATCTCTATTGATTGTAGAACCCAGAAGGTTAAGTTTCAGTTTCCAAATGAATCTGTTCTTCAATGGAAGGGTAGTGAATTTGTTATTAAAAATCAGTTCATTTTATATCTCAAAGCCTGAAGAATGATTTCAAAGGGGTATATCTATCACATCTATCATATTGTGAGGGTTAGAGATGTGAAGTTTGAGTCACCTACTCTTGAGTTAGTTCTGGTGGTTAATGAGTTTTTGGATTTTTTTCCTAAATATTTTCCCAGTATTCCTCCTGAAAAGGAAGTGGATTTTGTATAGATCTCATTCTGGATACTCAGCCTATTTCTATTCCTCCTTATCGTATAGCCCCGACTGAATTGAAAAAGCTAAAGGAAAAATTGAAGGATCTTTTAGAGAAGGGTTTTATCAAGCCAAGTATTTCACCTTGGGGTGCTCCTGTGTTTTTAATAAGGAAGAAGGATGGATTCCTTTGAATATGTATTGATTATAGGTAATTGAATAAAGTAACTATTAAGAATAAGTACTTGTTGCCTTGAATCAATGACTTGTTTGACCAGTTGCAAGGAGATACTCATTTCTCAAAGATTGATCTCTGCTCTGGTTACCATCAGTTGAAAGATCAGGACTGTGATATTCCTAAAATTGCTTTCTGGACTAGATATGGGCATTTTGAATTATGGGGATGTCGTTTGGTTTGACTAATGCACCAGCTATGTTTATAGATCTTATTAATCAGGTGTTCAAGCCATTCCTCGATAGTGTTATGGTTGTCTTCATATGGTGATGGCATTAAAGTTGATCCAAAGAAGAGTGAGGCTATGAAAAATCTTCCTAGACCATTGAATCCTTCTGATATTTGAAGTTTTCTTAGGTTCGTTGGTTATCATCGAAGGTTTATTCAGGGATTCTAATCCATTTCATATCTCTTGACTAAGTTTACTCAAAAGAAGGTCAAGTTTTTATGGTCGGATGAGTGTGAGAAAAGTTTTCATACTTTGAAGGATCGGCTCACATTAGCTCCTATGTTGACTCTACCGGATGGCTTAGATGGGTTTGTTGTGTATTGTGATGCTTTTTGTATTGGGTTAGGTGGTGTGCTCATCCAATATGGTAAGGTAATAGCTTATGCATCGAGGAAATTAAAGGTGCATGAACAAAATTATCTGACTAATGATGTTGAATTACCGGCAGTGGTATTTGCTTTAAAGATTTGGATACATTACTTATATGGGGTTCATGTTGATGTTTTCACCGATCATAAGAGTTTACAATATGTGTTCACTCAAAGATATTTTAATTTAAGGAAAAGGAGATGGTTGGATCTACTTAAGGATTCCAACATGAGTGTTCAATATCATTTCGGCTAGGCGAATATTGTTGTCGATGCTCTTAGTAGGCTATCTATGGGGTGTGTAGCTCACAATGATGGGGGTAATAAAGAGTTGGTAACAGATGTTCATCGTTTGGCTAGATTGGGTGTTAGGTTGTCTGACTCTAATTAGGGTAGCATTCATGTTCAGAATGGGGCTGTCTTTTGAGGTTATTGATGTCAAGGAAAAGCAAGACTTGAACCCGTCTTTGGTTGAGTTGAAGAAGTTGGTTGTCAAAAAGAAGATGGAGGTTTTCTCCCAAGGGGGATATGGTGTAGTTTTGTATCAAGATCGGTTATTTGTTCTGGACATTGATGGTCTTAAGGGGGTGATTATGAGTAAAGCTCACAATTCTTATTATTCTATACATCTAGTATCCACCAAAATGTATCAGGATTTGAGGGAAGTATATTGGTGGCATGGTATGAAAAAGGACCTAGCAAAGTTTGTATCTGAATGCCCTAATTTCAACAAGTAAAAGTGGAGCATCAAAGGCCCGGTGGTTTGGCTCAAGATATTTGGATCCCTACTTGGAAGTGGGAAGATGTGCATATGGATTTTGTGGTTGGCTTGCCCTGTACCCAAAAGTAGTTTGATTCTATTTGGATTATTGTTGATTGAATGACCAAATTGGCTCATTTTCTACTGGTTAAGGCGACTTTCAATGTCGAAGATTAGGTAAGATAATATATCCAAGAGTTGGTCAGGTTGCATTGTCTGCCTATGTCTATTATATCGGATCATGGTACCCAATTTACTTCTCACTTTTGGAGATCATTTCAAAGAGGTCTTGGAACAAGGGTGAAGTTGAGTACCGCATTCCATTCTCAAACCGATGAGCAAGTCAATAGGAAAATTCAATATTTAGAGTACATGTTGAGGGCTTCTGCATTGGAATTCAAAGAAAATTGGGATGATCACCTATCGCTTATCGAGTTTGCCTACAATAATAATTTTCATACTAACATTAGTATAACATCATTTGAAGCCTTGTATAGGAGAAGGTGTAGGTCTCCAGTAGGATGGTTTGAGTTGAGTGAGATGGCTTTGATAGGTCCATATTTGGTGATTCATGCCATGGAAAAATTAAAGTTGATTAGAGAAAGGTTGAAAATGGCTCAAAATCGTAAAAAGTTATATTTTGATGTTAGGAAGAGGGACCTTGAGCTTTGTGTTAGTGATCGGGTGTATGTGCAGGTTTTACCCATGAAGGGTGTGATACATTTTGGTAAAAATAGCAAGTTGAGTCCTCGGTATATAGGCCCTTATGAGATTGTTGAGTGGATTGGTAATATGGCTTATATATTAGATTTGCCTTTGGATATGAGCTCCATTCACTCGGTCTTCCATGTGTCTATGTTGAGAAAGTTGATTGGTGATCATAGTTCAATTGTGTCTTTGGAAGGTTTTGAGGTTGACGAGAACTTGACTTATGAATAGAAGTCTGTTGAAACTTTGGATTGGCAAGTGAAATGGCTTTGCAACAAAGATGTGACTTCGGTTAAAGTTCTTTGGAGAAATTAACATGTGGAGAGTGCTACGTGGGAATCTGAGTCAAACATGATGAGGTGATATCCTTGTCACTTCCAATCTACTAAAGTCTAAGGTACTAGGTTCTTTCTATTCTAAGTGGTTCTAATTATTTAACTCTTGAGTTTCATGACATTACATGCATACATGTGCACAAAATGATTTAAAAGATGATTTGACATAAGTTTTGATGATTTTATGATTTTCAAATAATGAATTATGCTTTGTGTCTTCGTGTTAAAATGTTACATATCTAAGTCAAGTTTTTCAAGCCATGTTCTAGCCCATTTGAGGACGAATCTCCCAAGGGGAAGAAGATGTAAGAAACCAGACTTTGAAAACCTTATTAATGGGAAGTACATTTATTTCAAGCTTATTTTATGTGGTTTATGGTAGTCATGAGTCTCCTTCATCAAGCCATGTTCAAAGGAATTCCATTGGATAAGCTTTTCACTTGAACCATTAGAAGGGTCAACTTTAAATGGTCATATCTCTTAGTACAAGAAGAATTGATGATCTACGACCTACCAAATTGAAGTTCTTTTAGTTAACTTTCCAACACATCAAACTTCACTTAATTTCGAGTTCAGATTGAGAAGTTATGTCAGTTTTCTTAAGACCTATCTATTCAGGAGTTCTGTTGTGTTCCCTTTCTGTTTTGGCTAAGGCAAGTCACCAGGAGACCCCAAAAGGGTCGTACATCCACTCACAGACCATGTGAGGGTCTCGTGTGACCTCCCACGAGCCTTGGTGAAGTGTTTCATGAAGTTCTCATCCCAAGGAATGATTCTAAATATAAGATTACCATCTAGGAACTTGGTACCTCCTTATGGGCACCTTCACAAGTCGTGTAGCCTCACTCGACCCGTGTGCCTCTTTGTGCAGGGTCTTGAATTTTTCTAAGGACCCTTACATGACCACTCTCATGAGTCATGTGTCTTCGCACGAACTGTGAGGCTCCTTGATGGTCCACCTGGACTCTCTTTAAAATCTATTTTATTAATGGTTTATTTGTAATTTTGGAAATTTCCTAAGGTTGTTTATGACTTTTTAAGCCCTCCTAAACATCTGAAATGACCTATACTCCTCTATTCTCATTCAATTCAATTCATTGCACTTAGAATATTCAAATTCTCTCTTCTAAGAACTCCTCTCAAGTGTGTCATTTGAGATTTATCTAGGAGCTTAAGGAAGGGTCTTCTTCTCCAATCAATTTCTTCTTGATTCTTCTAAATTAACTAAGGTATGTGGGATTGATTCATGGTCCCTTTAAACCATAAAGTCCCCAATTTTTACTTTTCTCAATTTCTATTTACTTCAAGCTTACTTTGAATATAGGTCTTTTAAATTAGAATTGATTTAATTAAATTAAAGTATGGATTTGTACTTATTTGATGATTCTAAAGTGATTTAAGTTCAATTATTATGAATTTCATTGGTATTATGAAGGTCCAATTATGCATGTCCCTTTTTAGCTTTACATTTATGCATGGGTAATGCTATTTAAGCTTTAGTTGTTGATTTAACTATAGATTTCCTGTGGATTCTTCCTATTATGAGTTTTAACTTATGAATTCTAATTGCTCATGCTAATCTATCAGCATTCATGGCATTTGCATACATGAGCATTAGTTTTTAAAAAATATATGATATGGGTTAAGCCCAAATTAAGATTATGAGTATGATTTTGAACAAGTATGGGTATGATAGATTGTGATCACATGATGTGTATGATTTGGTTATTTGAGAAATTACGGGTGTTTAAACCAGTATGTATAAGTTTTGATGAGCTATTCCTATGCATGAATTATGTCATGAAAGTGTTATTTGGCTTTTTAGCCCAAGTATGACATGAATTGAAGTATGTTTGGCTTTTAAGTCTAAGTATGCATTGTTATGATTTGAAATGATGTATGCCTATTTTGAAAGCACGTATATGTATATATGTATTCCCGTGGGATAATGACTTAGCATCGAATGGGATTGGAGGCGTCAAGACTATCCCAAAGTATTCTCTTTCTTTTTCTTGAACTCCGTGCCAGCATAGGGCCCCTTTATGGGATGATTATGATATGATATGGAAATCCTTCTAAAACGACCGAGTCATAAAGAAGGTGGCCATCACACCAAAAATACCGGGTCATAAGGTGTGGTTTAGGCTACCCTTGGCAAATACTTTACTCTTATCCTATGGGAGGCTTTCATCGGGTGAATTCATGTAATAGCTTGCATGGGTTTGAGATGTCGATTAAGGTCATACCCCGCTATGTTGAAGTATATTGGCATTTCATGCATCATGGATTTCATGACATATTGATATATTACTCTTCTTTGTTTATAAACTTCCTTCTATATATGTGCCCTTGTCATCTAACATTGAATTGCAGGTTAATATGTTCATATGCATTTGTATGTCCGCATACTTAGTACATTCAAACATACTAACGTATACTCGTTTTCCTACATGATATAACCATGTAAGGACCATAGACTATCATCTTCCACCTCTTTACAGCTAGCTTGATTGACAAAGATTTATTTGTGGTAAGTCCTATCATCCAAGCACAAGCCACCTTCTATCTACCTATTATGTTATGATGTTTATGTCTTTACTTTGAGGGTGAGTCTGGGACATGTCTTGGTTCCTGACCTATTCTAGACTAGAGGCATTATTGTATATCATGAAGTTTTTAGTACGAGTATGTTATGCTTATATTTGGGATGTTATGTTGCTTATGATGTTATGATGATATGGATATGATGATGTATGGAAATGTGAAAAGTCCTAATTCATCCCCATAGCATGAGTCTTACTTACCCTTCCCTTAGTTTTATGTGCTATGTGAATCTATGAAAATCCCTATCGCTATGACATCCCCGTAGCATGAGTCATACTTACCCACCTTGTAGAACTATATGTTTAATGTATATATAAGTGTTTCTAAACTAATGAAGTACGAATGTATACTATGATTCTTGTTTGGAGACTCTCAACTTTCCATTTATCGTGTCACTCCTTGGACCTAGTCCCAGGTCATGACAGAGGGAGAGTAACATTCCAAGGATGGACTTTTTGAAAAGGTATGGCCACTATGAATTCCTAGTCATATCTTTCAGGTTGATGAAGGCTCTAGCGGTGTTCATAGATTTACTGAATAAGTCATCAAGCCTTATATTAATATATTTATGGAGGTGTTCATTGATGATATCTTTATCTACTCTCAGAGTGAGAAGAACACAAGGACCATTTAAGTGTCGAACTTCAATCATTGAGGGATAAGAAATTGCATGTGAAGTTTAGAAAGTGTGAATTTTGATTGAAAGAGGTGATATTTCTTGGGCATGTGGTATCCAGTGATGATATTATGGTTAACCCAAAGAAAACAAAAGTGGTTAGAAACTATCCTAGACCGTTGTCTCCGTTGGACATTAATAGCTTCTTGATTTTTACTGGGTACTATAAAGGATTCATTTTAGGGTTCTCATCTACTGCTTCACCCTTGATGAAATTGACTCAAAAGAAGGACAAGTTCCAATGGTTGGATGAGTGTGAGAAAAGTTACAAAATTTTGCAGGATTGACTTACTTCAGCCCCTATCTTAACTTTATCGGAGGCTCTAGATGGGTTGGTCGTGTATTTTGATTCCTCACATGTCGATTTTGGTTTTTTCAAATGCAACATGGTAAGGGCATAGCCTATGCCTCTAGGAAATTGAAGGTGCACAAGTGAAATTATTTGACTCACAATCTTGAGTTGGCGATAGTTGTCTTTTCATTAAAGATGACAATTAAAACTCTTAAGAACATGTTAAGGAATTGTATGTTAAAATTCAAGGATAACTGTGATGATCACCTACCTCTCATCAAATTTTCTTACAAGGACAACTATCACTCAAGTATAGAGATGACACCATTTGAAGCCCTATATGGGAGACATTATAGATATCCGGCGGGTTGGTTCAGAGATGGAGAGATGTCATTGATTGGTCCCGATTTACTCTTGGATGCTATGAAAAGTTGAGACTTATAAGATAAAAGTTGAAGACGTCCCAAAGTTACCAAAATTTGTATTGCGATGTTAGAAGAAGGATCTCGAGTTTGATGATGGTTTCACCCATGAAAGGTGTAGTTCGATTTGGCAAAAAGGGAATGTTGAATCCTAGACACATAGGACCTTATATGATTGTGAAGTAGGTTGGAATGGCATATAAGTTAGACTTTCCATTTGAAATAGTCATGGTTCATCTAGTATTCCATGTGTCTATGTTAATGATGTTCATGGATGATCCAAGTTCCATTGTGCCATTGAAAGAAGTGAGGATTGGAGAGAACTTGGCCTATGAAGAGATTCTGGTTAAGATTTTGGATCAGCAAGTGAAGAAATTGAGAAACAAAAAAGTTGCATCCATCAAAGTCCTTTGGAGAAATCAACAAATTGAGAGTACTACATTGGCAGCGAAAGCAGACGTGATGAAACATTATCCCTATCTTTTTCACTCTATTCAAGCTTAAGGTATTAAGTCATCCTATCCCAAAGGTCTTAAATTCTTGCATTTTAGTTTTTCATGTCATGATACATTCATGCATACTCATGAGACTATATTTGAATGATAATTGATGCATTAGCTTGAAAATATCATGAGAATGATGTTTTAAGTTGCATTTTGCATTCATGTTACGTTGTTGGTATTCATTTAACTGTACTCAAACTAGGTTTTATCTCATTTGAGAATGAATATTCCTAAGGGAGAGATATTGTAATAAGTATTACAATCCATGTACTTTCAAGGAGAGATATACATAGGTACCTTCCACCCATGGACCCCAAGTAATTTTCAACTAAATTTCTTAATTTTCTTAATGTAAATCCATGTGTGTTTATGATTTTATTCTAAATGCATGTATCACATTTTATCTACTACCATATGATATATTTTTCTATGAAATGATATTTTATCATAGGAAATTGATGATTTACAAGGTGTTCTTATGTCAAGCTACCTAGGATTTGAAAGTTTAAAGTGGGTTACTTTATGTACCATCTCAAATGGATAAATTTCACCATGTTCATGCATAATCTCCTTGCATTACATGTTTTAAAGTCCAAATATATTAAGCCCACCGATTTTACTCAATGCTCCAATGAAATATGACTTGAATGATAAGGATTTCAACTAAAGGTTTATGAAAATGATGAATTTGATTATGGAAGCCCTTTTATGACTAAATGAACATTGGTGAAAGGACAATTCTCACAAAATAATGGATCCTTCTTGTGAAAGGATAATTTTCACTTGAATGAATCGTCAAAGTTTTAATGAGCTAATCCTACTATAATAAAGTTATGATTTCAAAGCTTAGATATGTCAAATGCATATGATTATGTTTCTTTCTATTCTGTGAAAATTGACTTATCACCGAATGAGGCTTGGGGTTGGGACTCAACCTAAGGGTTCCCTAGTAAAGCTCTAAGTCACATAACTATGTTGTCACCATAGCTTGCCACTTTAGGTTAGGCTAGTAGATCTACATATGATCATAAATGTTCATGAATGAATGTTGATAGAGTCTACCTAGCAAGTAGTCTCTCCTTCCAATGTAGGGTATTACATTGAATTCCATGTTATAGCTCGCATTGTCTTATTGTCAGTTATGATTTCTTCTCACATATATTTGATTTTCTAAGATGCTTGTAATGTTCTATTCATGGTTTAATGCATTGTTCATTCATCTCTACATATGAACTTATTTCTCATTATGATATGTATTTCATCTAATTACTTACATTTATGAGTTTTGTTATTATTGCATTGCATACCTACATACTTAATGCATTCCAAATACTAATGCATACTCTATGCCTGCATTATCTCACAATGTAAGGACGGGCGACTTTCCTCCTCCTCACACTCACTATTGACACTGATTGTTATTAAAGATATATTGGTGAGTCCTCATGCTTTGGAGACAAACCTATTACATTCTAGCTTGTTACGCTTTATACTTTGAGACTATTACTGTGTATTTTCTTGAGGGTGAGTTTTGGATAAGTCTTATCCCCCTTCTAGTCTATTATGTAGAGGTATTATTGGACGTGATGTAATAGACTTATGATTTAGCATCTTTACTCTAGCTTATGCAATGATCCCTTAGGCACTATCCCTATGTTTCCATTTATGCTTATTTTTTCATTACCTATGAATGCTTGAATGAATGCTAAGAAACTTATTTAAGGGTCTCTTAAGTTCCTCATTTTTCATGTTACGCCTAGGACCTCACCTAGGTCATGACAACTTGGTTGGATAAATATTTTGTATTGTTATTACGACATATTTGTATCATATGGTTTATAATTAGTCTGTGACTAGTGGTGATAGTCTAGTTATGATTGTCTTTAATACTTCTTGTTGAGATGATTGATCACTTGAGTAAAGTTTCTGTGTAAAAGAATTACTGAGTTATTGTAAAATCCTAAGATTTGTGATAGTCAAGGGGGTCCAATGTGGACTATACATACATACATACATATATATATGTGTGTGTGTGTATGTGTGTGTGTGTATGTCTTTGTATGTGTGTGTGTGGAGGAGTGGGTAGGTGCATTCGCATTTATTATTCCTTGTGAAATACCAAAGTAATGGATATTCATAAAATAAAAGAATGAACGAAAAAGGACTTTATGTTAGTAATCTCATAAAATGAATCTGTTAATTTGCTTGTGGTTTTAAGTGTGGTGGTTATATTGTAGGTGATGATTTGCATTCTCATTTGTATTATATGTTCTTGTAAACTATGTCGTTGATACTACCTGCATGTATGTAAATATAAAATGATGGAATGAACCTAATAAATAACTATTTGTAATCAAATTGCATGCAATGAACCTGTTACTTGAATTGAGAAAGTTTGTAAAATATTCATTGTGGTTACAATTGTAACTGTGATTGTGATTATAGATTGGGTATCATGTTCAGACAAATTATTAGATTGATTGTTATGTTTCGACACATATTGAATCGAGTATCACATTTCAACACATATTAGTTTATCACATTCTAACACACTATTGAATTGAGTATTATGTTCCAACACATATTGGATCAGGTGATGCATTCGGACACACTAACTATTGGATCAAGTGTTGCACCAACATGCTAATAGTTTTGATGTAGGTTCCACGAGAGAATCATTATTGAATGTTATTTGTGCATGATCATGAATATATGTGTGATGGTGAAGAAATTGACAAAATTATAATTGATCATGCTCATCTTGTGTAATAAATAGTATAAAGGAACCAAAGGTTTGTGTTACTAAATTCTATATTACAGTGGTATTATTCATATTGCAATATTTGTGGTGTAACTGTGAATCATCTGTTTTATTACATCATGGTTATTTGTTATATTTCATATAATTAGATGTGAGATTGTATATGAGCAAGTGGAGAGTAGTTGATGAATTGTTAAGCAATGCATTGGTAAACTAGAGTTTGATTATGTTTAGTACTATAATTACGTGAGTTAATGGAGGCTCCAAAAAGAAAGATCGAGTTTTTGTCTCCGTGTAGGTCACACTAGTGGGAGAAATCCCTCTATGACGGGGTCGCCATAGTGTGTTAGGTCCTACCATGACGGGCCTGTATGGTGAATGAGTCTTAACTATCTTGATGTTGCACTTGCAAATGAGTTACTAAACATTATAGACTAAGTGTTATGTGAACGATTAAATAAAAGTGGCATATTGATTATACTAAGTTAGTGGTTGTGGGTTCCGAAACTACTCTTATGAAGGATAGAAGGGTGAGACTTGGATTTGTATTAGAGTTGATAGTAGAGTAATTTAAAGGCTAAGATCATCTCATATACTAAGGCTAATTAAGATAATTGGGATAGTAAGATTACGTAGGAAAAAGAATATGGGTGGTGCATTTTCTTATTGCATGCTTCTTCTGAATATTTACTTCGTATTGTGTGGTGAATTTTGGGTTGACCATCGATGACTACCAGTATGTGTTGTTTGTGTTGATACTACGCTTGCTTTACCTTTTTGTTATAGTCTGGTTGCAGGATCATTGATGTTTCTTAGGTGAAGATGAAAACAATCTCCAACAGCTTCTACTCTTCCTTATGGTGGGAATTGTGTTATTATTGGGTTCAATATTGTATTCTTAGAAGCTCTTCCACTTGCTTTGACTAGAATCCTTGAGGGTGTCAAATATCTTTTCAAAAATTTTAAATTCATTTTTTTACTATGTACTTGATAATTGCATTATCTTTTCAATACTACCTTTGTTTCTGTCATCTTCCATATGAATTAATTGATTAGGAATTAAGAATTCTTCTATTTAGATGTTAAAGTAAGTATCTGCACGATCCGATGAATTGGATCATAGAAAACCTTAACAGGGATAATTCATATGCAACCGATGGAACTAATTCTTCACTTAAAGAGTCTGTCTTTAGTTACTCACCAACTACTTTTTACCAGTGTATAGTATTGCAATTCAATTCTATATAATGTAAGTTTCACTGTATATAAAATCAAAGAAATGACTAGACTTTGCAGTATTTCAATACCATCTTTATATAAAAAATTAATTCTTTTAATTTTTTTGGTCTAAGACCCAATATGAATAATGAATAAACTAAATACAATAATCTATATATTGTCCTTCATTAAAATATTATGTCTTAGATAAAATCATCTTTTCACTATTTTTCTTAATTTATTATTTTATAAAATTTTAAAATTAACTAAATTTTGTGTATTAAATCTTTCTTTATTTAAATTATATACCATAACTAATTGATACAAAAAAGGAACAAAAAAAATATTTAAGGAGGAAACCTTCAACACTTAGAACTCCTCTTAGGTTTAAGTCTTTACTCTTTGTTCTATATTACTTTTATTCTTGCAATATAACTCCACCCTTTTCTATTATCTCCACAAAAACTAATATTACAGTTTGTTTACGAGTACCCTCAAATTTTTGTACGAGTATTCTATAATTTTATTGAAGATTCTTTTTTATTTTTGTAGTGAATTACCAATTAATAATTTTTTAGTTTTAAGTAAAGACTCCTTATGTTATTGTGTATTCTAACCTATTGAATGTTTTACATTATATTTGAAGTTTGCCAATTAATTGTACAAAGAATTGCCTTTAAAGTGACGTGCCCTTTATTTTCAATTTAGGAAAAACAGAATGAAAATGCCGTAGGTTAAAATAACAAGGATGTTTTAAAAAAAAAATGGGAATAAGTAGAAAACTTATTGGTAATAAATTTATATTATTTAAGATTCATTCATTTGGGTTTAGTTTTTTGGAATCCATGTT
>JBCEWC010013841.1:0-14786 GCA_038996855.1 Solanum aculeatissimum
TAATAATTCTCTAACAACTAACTTTAATTTAGTAATTTATGTTCTTGTTTAACTTAATTAAATCCCCAAACGATGAAACATTTATGTTAATTTTAAATCTTGTTCATCTCATTCATTTATTTTGAGAATTTTTTTTATCACAAATTAGTAAATTATTAGTCTTTTCTTTTTAAAAAAATGAAAATAAAAGGTGTGTCCTTTCTTTATTTCAAATATTCCGAATCTTCTCTTTTCAATCAATAATAAAATTGAGATAAATCTTTCACTTAAGCATTTTGGCAAAAAATATTTTTTAAGGACTTAAAATTGTGGTTATTATAAATTATTTGTCAAATTAGAAATTTATTTCTTTAAGTCAATTTTTAAATGAATTTCATTTTAAACATTTTATATTATTTTCAAAAGTTAGTCAAATAATTTTCCTAATCGCCGGTTGACCGCACTTAAGCGGCTATTTTGAGTGACTAACCTCTTCTCAAAATAGAAATTGAACCCCTTACCCTTAATCTCGGATTTTTTAAAACTATTCTGTTAAGTTTCAGAAATTAATCTTAGTTTTCTTAATTTTTCTTTAAAAAATTAAGTGGCGGCTCTGTAATTTTGAAAATTCGATTTTACTTAAATCAATTGAGTGAATAATCGAATTTTCGAAAATAAGTCATTTTTTCCGTATAATAATAATAATAAGTTTCATACAAGTCTAAGCCTATGTATCCTCAACTTGTAATTATTATTTATATTAAATTTATTCTTTTATTGTGTCCTATCTTTAGTTAAGTCGGTAGTGATATTGAACAATTGCATTTGCAAGTCTTTTGAGATGACCACTTCTTTTTATGTAATTAATTTTATATTTACTTTGTCCACTTTAACATCTTCACTTATTATAATTTCATACTTGTAGACTGATGTATTTATAGATTGATATAAAATATATCTAAATTATCTCAATCAATATTCTCAATAGCTTGCACCATTTGATGAATATGATCATTTTTAATTTTATCAAAATATATCTAAACGATTAATGTAATACAACGATAAACCTCATTGTTTAATTTTTCCTTATAAAAATGTATACTTGTAAGAAAGCCTTTGACATTATTCCATAAAAATAAATATGACTCATTCTTTATTTTCTAATTAAATAAATAACATCCATTTTATTGTGTTTACATGTGACTTTGACTTTAATTTCTTCTACTAAAAAGAAGAATATCAAACTTTACTTGGGTAATGAGAAACATAAAATTCTCTACAGTCAAACTTTCTTTTGGTGAGACAATAAGAAAAGTCCTATTCATACTTTTCGAAAAAGAAGTCAATTATTTGTATTTTAAAAAATAGTTTTTTTAATCTTTATTTGAGAATAAGGAAAAATGATTCAATTTTAATCTTTATTTGTTCTTTTAATTGAGGAAATTGAATGTGTGAGACATGTAATAACAAATAGTATAAACATTTTCCTTCTTATTCTCGTTGCATATTGACATTATGTAAGAATTTTTATCTTTAAAAAAAATGGTATCACGTAATTTTTCTAACATAACTATTTACTAATATTTATTTTTTTATATGAATAATAATGAATTTATTTTACTAACTTTAAAGAAAGAATTCAATTACACCTTGATTCATTATATTACCTTAAGTCATCTCAGATTTCACTCAAGGACCACCGATAAAATACTTTGGAAAAAAAATAGTAGAATAAAAATTTGGTTAAAAAATTAATGCAAATAATTAAACTTTATATGAAATATAAAATTGGTATGTGTAAAAAATGTCATTTAAAATAGTATAATTAATCTCAAATATTTAATACAATATTTTATTCAAATTCTATTAAGAACATTTATTTTGAACTTTAAATATAGGGCAAAATTGTCTGAAACCTTGTTAAAGGGATCATAATTGGGCTTGACTCAACTTCAAAAATTAACTCAAAGGAAAGAGAATTGTTCGAGTGAAACCTGGAATGAATTAAACATAGAGCTAAGTTGCTCGGACTCGTCATTTTTGGTGCCGCAACCGTGTCGACACAACATATGGGTGTGGGATCTGTGTCCGATTTGGTCAATTGGTTTCGGGTACTTTGACCAAAATTGATGGGAAAAGTTTGGATGGTTTTAATAATTTTTGTAATCAATACAAAAGTTAAGGTGAAATTGAGAAAAATAGAATATCTTTTATATAAAAATTTCTATGTCACACCTTTTCCTTTAATCTCCTTCCAGGATTCTCTTCAAGTTTTCCACATAATATATCATAATTTCGGTGTTATCGAGTATTTTTAGATATTTTGATTATTTTTACGCGAATTCCTGCACCCGTATCCATTTATGAATCCATATTCCCAAATTTTAAAAATTAGACCATGAAAAATTTAACCTCTAGATCTATACCCGTATCGGATACCCACACGCAACTTAGACCTAGAGTACTATAAGTAAAAAAAAAAGAGAAACAATTGAGCACTTGTTGCGCGTGTTGAAAATAACTAGGATGTTTTTGCAGCTTCCAAGAAATTCCAATGAGATATGCTCCTAATTACAATTAAAAAGGCCACGTGTCATTTAGAGTAAATAAATACATCCATATTATATTATCTTAATCTTTTCTAAATAGTGGAAAATGCAGTTGTTCTATAAAATGCAACTGCAGCGTTGTAATTATTCCTTCATGGTACTAAGTACTAACCTCAAAAGAAACCTTAAAATTGAAAAAAATGTACCAAACAGAATTAATCTAATCTCTCCATCTTTGAAAACATCAAATGCCATATAATATAAGGTATCCCACAAGTTCATACACACGCTTTTGAACTCAATGGTGATATAGATTAAGAGACAAATCAATGAATTAAGCTTATTGAGCCAAAGCGAGCAATACGTGTTTGATTGTGATTTAAAAAAAAAAGATCTTTTTACATGCATTTGATTATAAAACAGAACAAACATTTCCTGAAAGATGTATTGTTTGAAACTCTTAAATGTGAAATGAAAATCAGTTACTTAAAAAAAAAGACTAATATTATAACGAAAATAATAAGAAAAAAATTGGTTATGCATTTTTTTAATTAAAATTTGGATCAGTGACCCGTTTTATTTCATATCAAGATGTGGGCTCAAAATAGCACAAGTCCATAATGGTTCAGACCAAGGAAAATGAAAGGTCAGTATTAGTACCGACCTTAAAAAATAAAAAGAAACCCTATCAGTTTTCAAACTCTAGCCCCAACTCCTGATCTACTTTCATTCAGTTGATTTTGATGATCCAATGGGCTCCGACTAGACATTTCCTCTTCCTTCGATTCTGGATAATCAACTTCTTGCATGTTCGCTTCTGGGAATTCAAGATCTTCAGCTATCAAAGTTGAGTATTCACATTTAATCTGCTTTTGTTTCATTGATATAATAATTCTAACTTTAGTGATGATGAGCAGGTGTCGTCTCTGGTGAAAACATGTCAGGTATAGTTTTAACTTGGTTATGTGTATAACACTATCCTTTCTAAATTATTACGAACCTAAAGAATGAGAAAATAATTTTCTATTAACTTATTAAAATTTGAATAAGAAGATGGACCTACAAAGAATTTATGTATTTAGATACTAATCTCCTATGTTTTTTTTTTCTTTTTACTAATCTCATGTGAAAATGACCATATAACTAAATTAGCTTTTGTAAAGGATCATGAAATGGCTCTTTCCCCAAAGAACTCTCATGTGAAATTGAATTTATGTGTCCCTAGTCTTGAGATCGAATAAAATTTTCTGAGATTTTATATAATATATTTAACTGTGTTTGGTTGGCCTTCTAAAATTATTTACTTTTGAAAATAAAAATGTTATTTTTGGCCAAGCTTTTTAAAAGTATTTCTAAATGTATTTTAAAAAAAAAGGGATTTTAGAAAAAAATAGGGTCAAGCTCGTCGTACCGGGCTTGTCAAGTGCAGGTTATCTCTCTTATGTGGTTAGCTATTGCATAGGAGCGGGGGTTTACCCTGTATGCACCCAAAGGATAGCGACGGCGGGTTCCTCTTATTATCAAAAAAAAAAATCTTCTTGAGCTTCTAAAACAACTTTTGTTACTCTCCAAAAACAACTTTTTTTTTCCAAAAGCTTGTCAAGCACCTCTTTTTTTTAAAAAAAAATAATAAATAATTTTGACCTCTCAAAAACTTGACGAAATAAATTATTGTATTCGCAAAAAGAAAATTAATAATGAGTGTAATCAATCCCAAAAATTAACCCATAAAATAAGAATTAATCCAAAATCATAACAGGAGTTCAAGTGGTCCTCCTATAAACAATGTGGGATCAACATTATAACCTAACAAATTTAACCCCTTGTAATTAATATAATTTTTTAATTTAGTTTCTCACTTTTCATTCCAAAATCCTTGGAATAATATATCAACTTTTGTAAAATTAAATGCTACTCAAATTCAAATGAACACTGCTTTTGCAAACTTGCATTTCCACAAAATATCTGAAATGGAAGAGAAGCTTCCTTTGAGATCTTCAAATTAAAAAAACCTAAAAGAAAAAACCTGTGATGTTGTTTTTTCATTAAAAAAAAAACCATAATTTTCAAATTGAAAATCAATAAATTCAATATTGTAGTACGAAATATATATGTATATTTTAAATAAAGATAACCATGCCATACAGGTGTTTTAAATAGAACCTTCCTGGCACTTCAGACAAACTTTATTTTTAAAAAAATTGTCTTTATTATAATAATGATCCCACCAGCTAAGCATATAAATATTGCACGTTCTAAAACCCTAAACTGTCCCAAAAAAATTAAAAAAACTATAAGAAAAAAGGTTTTAAAAAAATGAATCCAGCTGATTTTTCCCTCCTTCAATCTATACAACATCATCTTCTTAATGATTCTGATATTCCACATATATTTTCAACTATTGATTCCAATAATAGCCTTACTTCTAGTTTTAGTAATTCCCCTAATTCTATCGAAAATAATTTCTATTATGGGGAATTAACACCGTTAATAAACCCTAGTACTAGTACTTTAAATGTCAGTACTGAAAAATCCGAGGTTGAAGAATCCAAGGACACTGTGGCAGCGAGTGTGACACACGCACCGCAAGATTGGAAGCGGTACCGAGGAGTAAGAAGACGGCCGTGGGGGAAATTCGCGGCAGAGATAAGAGATCCGAATAAGAAAAATGCGAGATTATGGTTAGGTACTTATGAGACACCAGAGGATGCAGCGTTGGCTTATGACCAAGCCGCTTTCAAGATCCGTGGCTCGAAAGCTCGGCTCAATTTTCCTCACTTAGTCGGCTCGGGTGTGCCTGAGCCGGCTAGGGTGAACCCTAGACGTCGATCGCATTCTCCGGAATCATCGATGAAAATGGAACACCAAGAAAATTGTATATTTGAGTGATATATAAGTTATGTTGCTTAATTATTATATTTTAATGAAGAGTATATTTCAAACTTTGTAATACTGGGGAACAAATAAAATAGTTAAGTCTAGATAGATTTTGTATTTGATGACATACTAAGTATCAAATTTTATGTGATACAATTTAGTGAGTCATCAAAAAATTTCTTTTATTGCAATTATTTTAAAAATGTTTGTGGTTTCTCAAAATATATTGTCAATTTTCTTTCATTTGTTTCTTAAAGTTGTGCGCTCAGCCACAACGCCCCCCTTTTTGGGCACAATTGGTTTTCCAACTCCTCCAACTCTTCTTTCTTACATATTTTAATTTCCAACACAATGCTCTCCTTTAAGATGTATTCTTTGTTATATATTTCTTGTTCCCTGTAATTTAGTAGTAGTAAAGAAACAAAATATAAAATCAAAATATGTAAAATTATCTCATTTCATTGAATTTACTGTGTCATTAAGGATTTTAATCCCCTAATTATATCTGAGGTTGTAGATTATTTTCTCCTAGATTAAACAGATAATTAATCTATTACAAAAGTAGTGGTACTTTAAACTCTTGTAATTTCAGCGAACTCAAAAACTAACAATGGATTCACATGCAGACTCAATTTTTTATTTGTAAGAAAATGTATGTAAAAGAGGAGGAAATTTGATGTCTGGAAAATAATGCAAAAAGTATCTCTATTTATAGCCAACGTTGGACGTGAATTCACCTGTTCAGAACAGACTCATCTGTTAAGAACATGCATGACATCTTTTGGGAAAGATGTTTATTCTAAAAGAAAAACTTTACGTACGAAATTTGAAAGTCTGTTAAACTAATTAATTTTGCGAATTAACTTAATTAATAAATAATCTGTAAATTAATTTAATTAATAAATAATTTACGAATTAATTAATTAATAATTCACTAAAATTAATATCAGAAAAGGAAAATCTTAAGATTAATTAAATAAATTTGGTCAAAAAATTTATCAATCATTTGCCGAAGCCGTAGCCGAGCAATGACGATGAAAGGGTGAGAGGGTCCCCTCTACTTGACTCTTTACGAGTTAGAAGAAGTGTTTCCTAATATAAAGACAATATTTCTTCTCTTCTACCAATGAGAGAAAAATGACTTTTCATTTTCCCTTTATTTGGTTCCCCTCACATTTCCTTGTTCTTTCAATCTTTATTTACCAATGGTACTCGATGAAAGGATCCAGATTCCACACTAATTCACATCTTACTATTTAAACCCAATATTTCTTAATTAAGTATAATCAACTCATCTAAATATTTATTTGTTACTAATTGATAACATATAATATTTAATTTTATACTAACACGTCCATTAACTTACGAGTTAATTTTATTTTTGGTGGATCAAAGGTATATATATTTTTTTTCTTGATAACAAGTAGTGTTAAATGTGTCAATTGGGCCGATGTTGAAATTTGCATGAACAAAATGAATTGATTTAGAAAGTTATTATCGTATTTCATAAGTTGAACATGTAATATAAATTGAATTTGTATTCATTGATTTTCCCCACCAAAAAGATTAAGTGTAGTGCTACTAAAATTATAAATAATATGAACTCATGACTTCTAAAATATAATGTATTCAATGCTGAAAATTTAAAAGAATAAAAATTCATAAAATTTAAGGCTTGGAATGGCCTTTGATAGTCGTCTCCTCCAAAAGCTTTCTGTTAGAGAAAGCAACCTTCGTTAATTTAATCATCTTATAGACATTTTTAATTTAAACTACATGAAGAATATTTTTTCTTCGTACCAAATACATTTTGAATATTATACGTAGTACATTAATATTTCTAAGTTCTAAGTTGTACATAAAAAGACTATTTTCAATAAATAAGTACAAGAAGATCTTTTTTTTTTTTAATTATTGTGAAGCTTCAGCCTACATGCAAACACTAATTAAATAATGTAAGATATTATTTCATTCGTATATTTTACTTATTCACTATATTAAAAATAATTTTAATTTATTAATTTTAACATATAATCAAATAACTTTTTTTAATTTTATCTTTAACATTGACTATTCATTTCAAATATCATTTCTCAAATCAATTAAAAATTAATATAAATATTACTATAAAATATACACTTTATTTTTTTTTCAAAACGTGTGCAAAGATAATCAAAAGCAAACGACGGGATTAAAATTTAATAAATAATTTTTTTTCCTGGGTAAGGAAGTGAAATATTGTAAAATATTATGCATCAAAACACAGATATTTTAATTTTTCTTGGGACAACAATGAAAGTGAACATGGCTTTGTCACCATATTAAGCTACAAATAATTTATTCTCATAACTTGTCTCTTTCGATCAACAATAATTCAAATCTAGAATTAAGAATATATATATTATTTATATCCTATAAAATAAAAGTTTTTTTTTTCTGAAAACATATGACAAACGTGTTCAAAACATTTGTACTTGGCACTAATTTAGGTAGGAATCTTCACGGAAATTCATGACAATAGTTTATATATGATGAATAATATATATAATAATAAGCAATACTCTAAAATATTTTATTAATTCTATCTTAATTTTATAAATACAAAAATTATTTGGGATAAATTATTTTAGTAATGTAGACGAGAAATATAGGACTGATGGAGTACTAATTAGTTTAAGGATAATTTAAGAAAGTTAATGGATTTTTACTGTCTCTGTCAACTTTTACTTGTTCACCATATAAAAAATTGCGTCTACTTTTACTTGTTAGATTTGAAAAATTAATAAATAATTTATCATTTAGTTTCTAATTTACTCTTATTATTAATTGTAATTATTTCTCAAAATATTAAATTTATTGTATTCAAAGTGAGATATAGAAAAATTATCATTTTATTTATTAATCCATAAATAATATGTTAAATCGATACTGAATAAATAAAAATGAACAAGAGAGTCACTTTTCTGACTTTGGATTAAGCTATCGAGTGTGTAGCCCTAGCCAATAGTATTTTAATTAAACCGACGATATATCTTACAGATTTATTCTTTTGTTATCAAGTTCAAAATATGTATACCGTATAATTTTATCTTGTCTTATATAACACTTCAATTTTCTCTCTTTTTTTATGTGAAATTTTTCTAAATTATCATATGAATTCCTTCTTCCAAAAAAACATAAAAAAATTTGTTAGTCCTTTCTTTGATTCCCTTCCCACCCTTATTATATACCCCTCTTCTCTTTGCTTACGTTGTCACCACAACTCCTTAAAATATTTATCAACATAAAAATCTGTTAGTCCTTGTCTTTAATCCATGACTTTATTAGGTATTTAGTGCCCTTTAATTTGGAGATTTGCTCCATCATCTGCATATTGTAGGGAGTTTGAATTTGTTTTCGTAATCGTAACGATCACCGTCTATGATATATATTATTCATCTTCGTCAAGCAAACATTGAAAATTTGATACTTAAAGTTATACCGCCATCAAAATAAAATTATGTGTAGCTAACTAAAGAAATACTCTCTCCGGTCTTATGCATTTCTTAATAAGACCAAAGAGAGTACTCTATTTCTTTAACCTACTTTTTTTTTTAATAAATCAATAACGTTTTTCTAAGTTGTTCAATGTTTTAGAATTGAAAATTTAAATCAAGTCCATGCACGAGGGAAAAACATAACATTAAATATAATTGGTTAGTAAACTAGTTTTCTTAGTGAGGACATCCATGACAATGACTTACCTTGAATTTGAATTCTACAATCTTGACCATCATATATAATTTCTATCATACTATATTAAATTGTGTTACATGTGCGAATTTAATAACAATAAATAAATTACTCTTATTTTTAAAGAAAATATGAAATTGACATGTCAATTTTAAGGTTCTAGTGGCAGTTAACATATAACATGTGCACTTTTTTGTGTGTATATTTTCATGGGTGTTTGATATCTGATTCTAATTTGAATTCACGTCGCATACGACCAGTTTCGAAGGAAATGCCTCCTAAGTTTTGCAGTTATCTTAAATAAGGATTATGTTGCAAATTTTGTTAGTAAAAAAAACATATTTTTGGGACCTAGTACATCAACAAATGGTGCTATATCTAAGTAAACTGACTCATTAGTTAATCTAAATTACTTGGACTCCAAGTATTGAACAATACCAAACGAGAAATTAAAAATAAAAGTGATTGTGAAATAAATTGAATATTGAATGTGAACAAAACTTGTTTTGTAAATATATCAAAATTAGCATTGATCTCCTGTATTTCAGTATTTGTCCATGAAGCATCAGTAAAAGACTATATTTGTGATAAAAGTTTTGGATATTACTAGCAATGTAAATATCCAACTGAAACTCCTATCAAATACATTATGGTCCGCAATACGTCATTATTTTTAAAGAGAAAATACATATATTTTTCTCTTAAAACTTGATAGTAAAACTTATTTTAGCATCTTAATTTAAATAATTATCCCTCTAATTTTATTTGGAGTGAAATAAATATCATCCTTAAAACTGACATGACATTGCAAATATTTAAAAGCGCCTACATTTTTTTTATTTAAAAAAGGATCCCACTAATATATATATTATATAATTAACCACAAAAAAAAAAAAAAAAACCTTACCCGTCTTTTCATCTTCTCCAACCCCCACCCGCCCGTCACTCCATTTCTTCTTTTTTGAACCACCCACTCCACTTTTCTGCATATTAATCTTCTTTCTCGTCTTTTTCGTCTTTTTTTTTTTTTATAAATAAACTAAACAGAATAAAACTATTGATAAAATTTGGGTACAATCAACAAACTTTACTCTATTAACATTGAGATTTTCGGCAAACAAAATAATCACATTAACATATTTTATGATTTTAGAAATTAATTAGAATCGTTTTTTGTGAAATTGAAAGAACTTGAGGTTAAAACGTTGAAAAAGGAATTTTTCATGAAAATGCAAAAGAGAATTTTTTCAAAAGAAATTGATCAAATATTGTTAGAAAAAATTAAGATTGAAAATAGAGAGGTCATTAGTAAAGATTAATGATAATCAAAGAGTGAGAAGACAATTATGGAATTGGAGGGTGGTATGTCCATGGGATCAAAGAAAAAGGACTAGAAAAAAGTTAGAATTTAAATAATTTTCGATATGGCTCTGTTGTGACAATGACATGATACTGATGTAACAATAACATGATGCGTGTCTATGTTTCTCTTCGTCTCTCCCTCTTGCGCATAACTCTCTCCTCTCTATGCCTTCTCTCACACTCCTCTCTTCTCTCTGCCCTCTCACTCTTAAACAAGAGTTGTGCAACATTTTAATGACCTTCTCATCAGGAATAGACTATTGTTTTTGGGATAAAAATTTGCAATGTAAATTAAGGAGCCACGCATTTTTCTCCGAAAATTCCCATAAAATATCCTATACTACATTCTAATAAAGATCATAGTGAAATGAACTTTCAGAAGGATAATATCTATTCTATTATATTTAAAATAAAGAAATCATTGTGCACACTATTGACAAGTATGGGCTATACAATAATACTGACTCTTTTGGCAAGATCAACAAATAAAAAATGTACACTCTGAAGTACTAACTGAACTTCGAAAGGTTGTTTTTTCGAAAATTCTTATTTTTGAAAAATTTTAAGGTGTTCGACCATATTTTTTGATAAAAATAATTATTTTTGAGCAATAACAAAACCTACTTTTGGAACATTGTTCGTGGATAAATTATTGCTATAATATTGATAAAAATTGATTAGCCGATCTTGAAAGTCTTGACCAAACAAACTATTAGAGCAGTGAAACTTAATGGCATTGATCACATCAAAATGTGACAAATAAAACAGTGAAAGAGATATACAGAACAGAAATAATACTACAGAACATTTGAAAAAATGAACAACAACGAGACTATTGAACACTGAATTCTCCTCCTTTCAAAAATCCCTGACAAAAAAACTTTGCTTTGCCTTTGGCTATGGAATTTATCACATCTATTTTCCTTTTCCTTGTCCCGTTTTCCGATGACGTGGACGAAGAAGATGATAACTCGGGCGAGCGCGTACGACGCCTCAATGTTAATCTAACCGGCTCGGGCATGTCCGAGCCGATTAGATGAGGAAAATTGACTCGAGCTTTTGCACCCCGAATTTTAAAAGCAGCCTGGTCATAAGCCAATGCTGCATCCTCCGGGGTCTCATATGTTCCTAGCCACAACCTCGCTCCTTTCCTATTTGGATCTCTTATCTCTGCTGCGAACGTCCCCCATTGCCTCCGTCTCACTCCTATGTACCTCCTCCACTCTGATCTCGATGTGTTTTCTTCACGCACCACCCTAGTCCTCGTTATTTCCTCCTTGGGTTCGGATTTTGATTCGATCCAAGGGGAGCTACCAAAACTCGAATTTGGACTACTAGGTAAATCGACGTTGCTTAAATTCATAGGCGAAAAAAAATCGGAATCATTTAGAAGATGTTGCTTTACTGATTCAAGAAAATCAAAATCAGATGAAGAGAAGAAGGTTGCATTAGCTGGATTAAGATTCATTTTTTTCACTAAATAGTGGATTTATTATGGATGAAATGGAAGGGTTCATAAACTATGTTTATTTATACCATTAGACTATACATGTTCCACCCTTTATTTATTTTGAATTTCTACGTTGGTTCCTTTTTAAGCACATGATTATTGTTATGGTTTTTTTATTTTTATTTTTGTTATTATTATTCTAATGTTTGAAGATAAATTAAATAATGTATGAAGTCATGTAAGATGTTATGCGCATCACGACAAATAAGAAATAACTAGTTTTTATTCTAACTTATGTGATGCATTTTTTAATCTCAAAAAATATAATTTAATTTAAACTTTTTATTTTATATTATTAATAAGGTGATTGATAGCTAGATAAATGCTATAATATCTTTCACAATAGAAAGAATATTTTCTTTATGTTTTAGGTACAACAGAAAATGTTTCTCAACTATGGTGAAATCATTTTCAAGCATTACATACAACGAATTGCAAAAAAAATGTTTTTACTGAGAATAATATTTTTCATTAAAAGACGCATTTTAGGAAAATAGATTCCATTACAAAAACATGTTTTAGGAAAGTGTTTTTCCCATACAAATGGTAACAATTCATGTTTAGATAGAAGTTTCATATCGACAAAATACAGGAGAGATGTTGGATATATAATTAAATAATCCTACCCACTAATAATGCATTTTAAAGTCGTATGAACCTGAGTCTAAAGTGGATAATATCACTAGCGGGTTGGACCATTACACAAATCTACTGCTCTGACCTTAAGTTTCTGTTAAATTAAGATAAACTGCGTCAACCTTGATTATAGGAACCTTTGACTTTAAATTAATTTTTTTTTCATTGACTTTAATATTGTTTAGCAACTTGTTTAAAAATATGTTGCAATATGATTGTTGAAGAATACACCTCTGATAATTAAGATGAGAGCATTCAATTTTAATTTGTTCCTTATACAGAGATGACTTAGTGTTGGGAATTTTAAAAGTTCATTTAATAATTAAATTTTGCCAAAACACAACATGTACTACAAATTAATAGAACAGATTCCATATGATTATGATTTCTTTTAAGGATAATTTAAAATAAATACAATAAATTGATTATTTTACAAAAATTATACCCGTCTTTTATTTACATAAAAATAACCCTAAATCGTAGAAAATATACAACAAAACTTACCAAAAGTCATAAAAAGTATACATTAACTATATAATGTAGATTACTTATATATGTGTTATACACTAAATATACATTACGATAAACTCAAAAATTGAATATAACTTGAATATACATGAAATATACACTGACTATACATATCTATATAGTGACTGATTATTTTTTGATAAATATTTTGACCGAACTACCATGCACTGTAATTGTCCCTTTCTTTTACTAAAAAAAATCTCAGTAAGTCTAAGTGCTAACTGGGGGCACCTTGAGAGGCTTCACGGCCCAAATAGCGGGCTAATTTGGACTAGATCCCAACTTTTTGGATTCTGGATTCCAATTCAGATTTTATTTTTTAAATATATGAATTTTAGATTGGATACCAATTTCCGATTATCCAAAATTAAAAAAAAAAACTACCTAATTACGAATATTACTATGATATTTATTAATTATTCTTATAATTTAAAATAATTACATATTATCTCACTAACTAATAATTTCATATCAAATTTCAAGTCAGATACACTTAAATATATATTTTTTGCTACTAGATACATTGAAATAAGGAGAGAGATGAGCGAGAACGGGAGGGAAGCGAGTGAGATTTGTCTATGTATCCCAGATACATGTGAATCACACACAATAGACGCATGTATCTGACATTAGATACATGCATTTAGGATATCAGATAAGATAAGCGAATGAGAAAGAAAAGTGGCAAGTGAGACAGGAGAAAAGTGAATGGAATTTGTGTATGTATCCCAGATTCATGCAAATTCATTTGGATATAGTGTATCTGGAAGTTATGTCTAATTTTGCCATTAAGTATCGAATATACATATATTTGAACACATCTAGACACGCTAGATACACGTATTCAACGTCTAAAATTTGATAAGATTTGTAATATTGTAAACTAGCATGTATCTAAATAATTAGCTCCTCAACTAGTGAAATTTCCGTAAGTTATCCAAAATTTTATATCATATATTTAGCCCTATCCATATCAAATACTAATAAGTCAAGTTTTTAAAGGCCCAATAGATAATTAGTAGTATTATAGTATTAAGCCCAGTATAAAATTACACGACATGAACACCAGGGTGACCTCAATTGTTGCTAAATGCAGAAAGCTATACATTTTAAAAAGCAAATTATAAGTTGATTTGATATTATTAATTGTTATGACCTGCCTTAAACGCTCAAAACTAAAAATGAAAATCTAAAATATTTAAATCGATTTATCAAAAAATTAAATCCAATCCAACTTTACTTGGATTATATTTAAAATATTAGTTCTTCGTTTCAAAAATTCAAATTGAAATTTCCCTATTATATATATATTAAAAATCAAGAAGTCTCAAATATATGAGGAGAGAAAAATATAAGGTAACAGATATTACGAGAATTAATAATTAAAGAATCCTAAAATATATAGTAAGAGAAAAAATATATTTTAAAAATTAAGGAGTCATAAAATATATGACAAGAGAAAATTATTTATAGTAAGAGGTATTAGTAAAATTAATAATAAAAAATCCTAAAATATATGGTAATAGGAAAAAATTTAAAATTAAGAAATCCTAAAATATATGATAAGAGAAAATTAGTTGGTAAGAGTTCTAAGGTTTTCTCTCATCAAAATG
>JBCEWC010013842.1:0-14783 GCA_038996855.1 Solanum aculeatissimum
ATTTTTAGCCCTATTTGACTCTCTAAAACTGCTTAAAACCTCTCAAAACTCTCCAATATGTCTCTTCAAAATTCATCCTAATTTCTATGGTTTCCAAAACTACTCCATTGAAGACCAAGCTTTTAAGTGATTCCTCAAGCTTCTTCAAGTTTTCTTTATCAAGTTTCAAGATCTTAAGGTGTGTGAGTATTTCATCCATGGGTCCTTCTACCAATAGATCCCCAAAACCTTTTCTACAAATTTGTCTAAGATTAATAGTTGATTTATTTTTGGTAATTCTTATTACTCCTATTATTGTTGAGGTATGTTGAGAATAATCATATAAAGAGTTGAATTGCATGATTTCCTTTCAAGGGTTTTCTATTATGAACTATTTTGTGATATTCAAATCTATGAATGTGGTGATACCATGAGATACTATGAAGTTGATGATTTTATGAGGTTAATTTCATATTTCCATGTGTAAGTTTGAAATATGATATGTAATCTTGTGGTGTGCTATTTAAGAATGATTTAAATTGATGATTTTCACTACATGTATTGAAGTATGATTTCTAAATAATGAGGATTCAATCATCTGCTGTGAAAGTTTATGAAAGAATATGGTTTTTAAGATGAATTTCATGATGACCTAACTAGGGATTTGCTATGATGAATGTGGGATGTTTGATTGTCTTCCAAATGATTATGTTTTACTTCATTCATGTCCTATTCTAGATTTTAAGACTATATGCATGAATCCACCAAGTTTTGGAATTAAGGCTATATGATGGAATGTCTCATCTATAATGAAAAGGTTTTACTACATGCTCGCAAGTGCATGAATATTTTAAATGTTAAGGACTCTTTTCAAATTTTATTAAAGGTTATTAAATAATATTTTAATGAGTAATGAAGTCTTACGAGATATTCTATGTTTATTATTGACTTATGAAATTTCCCAAGGAATGAATGTTGATGGTAGAGGATCTTCTATATAGTTAATAAATGAATATTGATGGTAGATGATCTCCCATCTAGTTAAAGGATGAATGTTTGATGGTGGATCATCTCCCATCTAAGGAATGATTAAGGATCTATTCTATGACTTTGACTTTATGATATCAATGGGTTGGGGATTAGATAAAGTTCCCTCCCATATGACTTGGAATAATTTTAATGATATGATTCTATGACTTATGTGTTTCTACTCTTATGAGAGCATAACCTAGCACCAAGAGGACTAGAGGTGAATAACCAAGTCCCAAAACTACGTGCCACCGTAGGTAAAGGGGTAAGACACAATTAGCCAAATCCTTAAGAAGTGAGTACCCTAATGATAAGGGCTTGAGGCGAGTACTCAAGTCCAAGGGGAAAGGCTAGTACTCCGGTCCCAAAACTAGAGATGAGTACCCAATTCACACATTGCTTAAATGGATTTACTTAGGCATTAGGAGGTTCACCTTTGCAAAGTGACTTCCCCCTAGACTCCATGGATTAGCTCACATGGTTTATGTCAGTTATAGTCTCTCTCACTATGTCTTATGAACTTTCCAAAAGCTTATGGTATACTTCATTCTTGACCTATGATTTCCTTACATATGTTTATGTTCTCTTCACTCCCCCAAGATCTCTTCTTATGATGATTTATGATGGTTCTGTCTTAATATACTCAAGGATGTTTACTACTATCATAGGTGTTTTAAAATTCATATAACTCAATGTTTTGCAATTTCAAAAGATTTTCTCACATGTGCTTATAGTCCCTTATTACTACTACTGGTATTTCTCATATAGGTACATGACTTTTCTTTCATGTATGTGTGGTGTTCTTCCTATTATTTCTAATATCTCATTCTCTATAAAGATGGTCCTGCACTTGAAGTAATGCATAGTTATCCTATATGTTTACAATTGTACTTATGCATATGACCTATGTTACTTATTATTCCAAGTTTAAGTGTTTTATCATGAAATAAATTAAGTGTGCATTCCTTACTTTCCACATGTATCATCCTTTGTTGGATGGCTTGAGAAATGTTGTAAATGGTTGTATTATCATTATTTTATGACTTATGTTTTGTGCAACTCATGCCCACATACTAGTACATTCAAAGCACTAATGCATATTTTTTGCCTACTTGATCTAACCATGTAGGGACCGGAGCTCCTATTCATCCTCCTCCTCGTGGCTAATTTTTCTTAAAGATTTGCTATTGGTGATTCTTCCAATCTTGGTACAAGAAACATTATCTATCATTCTTATATTAAGTCTTATTTACTTTCATTATCTACTTTTGAGGGTGGGCTCAGGAGATGTATTCGCCCCGTTCCACTCATGTTTAGAGGTGTTGTTGGATAATGTGATGTGCTTGACTCTTGAGACACTTATGTAACTATGGATATTTTTTGTAGTCCCTATCTCTTATATAAATTTATTGGGTGTTGATGGAATGTGATGATTATCCTAAGTCCCTACTTACCCATAACTTGAATCCCATTAATCCTCCCCTTAGTCTTTATTTATGATTAGATGATGAAAGTTCCTATTCCTTTTCTAACCTCATAGCTTGAGTCCAAAGCCCTGATTTCCCTTAGTCTTGAATTGTATGATATTTGATTTATGCTTTCGCAATCAAGGATGTGCTTACATATGTTATGAGGCTTGTTTGTAGTACCTCTGGGTTCCCCATTCATTTTGTCACACCTAGGCCTTAGGTTTGGGTCGTGACAAGCTTGATATCAAAGCACTAGATTTGTACATGGCCCTCAAAAATTAAACACATCGCATTGAGTAGAGTATTCTTCATAGTTGTGAAGAGCACCATATCTATGAATAGGAGGCTATAGGCTTTCAGGAATTGTCTCACTTCTTTCATGATCTATGTCATGCGTTAGAGTTGTCATACGACTTTCTTTATCTAATAAATCATTCTTTGCGCTTATCTAGACAATGCCTCCAAGAAGAATTCCCCAAGACACCCAAGATGAGGTAGTGACTCGTGTAGAGTTTAGAGCCATTTTCACTATGATGGCATAAGTTTTAACCAATCAAGTCAATCAACGTGCTAATGTTCCGAATGCTCCCACCACAACTTCTAGAGTAAGGGACTTTGGTAGTATGAACCCTCTCGAGTTCCATGGTTCAAAAGTGGAGGAAGATGCTCAAGAGTTTGTGCATAAAGTGCACAAGGTACTAGCCATCACGGAGGTGAATTTGAAGGGAAAGGCGAAGTTGGTAGCCTTTCAAATAAAAGTGGTTTCTCAAATATGGCACTCTCAATGGAAAAGTGAGAGGAGTTATGATTCGGGTCCTATCTCTTAAGGAGAGTTCAAAGGTGCATTCCTAGATCGCTTTCCCTTGGAATTGAGAGAATCCAAGATGCATGAATTTATCAACTTCAAGCAAGGAAATATGAGTGTGAGGGAGTATTCCCTCAAGTTCACCCAAATCTCCCAATATGCTCCATTGTTGGTAGTCGACCCCCGTGCAAGGATGAGCAAATGTATGTTGAGATTATCCGACTTGCTTGTCCAAGAGTGTCAGACCGCAATGCTAGTAAGGGAAATGGATATTTTAAGGCTTATGACCTATATAGATCCAATTGAAGATGACAAGATGAGAAAGAAAGCAAAAGAGTCTAAGAAGGCTCGAATTGAGGATAGGTCATTTTTTTATAGTGATTCTAGGCCTAAATTTTACAAGGATGGGGTGCTTGGACTTAATTATCATGGTGAGGGTTTTAGTGGTCAAGCATTTCCTACATGCCACAAGTACGGAAGGTACCATCCAGGGGATTGTTTAGTTTGTTTGAATGCATGTTTTTTATGTGGTGCGATGGATCATAAGTTGAGGCATTGTCCATGGGTTTCTAAGAATGATAAGGATAATCGTCGACAATCTCAACCCTACCCCTCTAAGGGTCCCTAGACTTAGTATGATGCTTTGCCCAGTACATTATGAATTCTCCTTATGTGGTAATGATATTAGTATAAATTGAATTCATGTCCATGGTGCTATGGTTGATGTTTGGGCGTAAGTGATTGAGTTGTATGTTGATGAAAGAGGTAGTTTCATATTCATCATCATGCATCATTTATTTTAGTCTTGACTTATTTTTTGTTGTGCAAGCATGTTCATGGAATAGAATTTGATTGAAGTTCCATGTGCAATTGTGTGAATGTGTTACTTATCCTTTTAAAATGATGTTTGTTGTGAAAGACTTTGAAATTTGCATGAAAAAATGTTTGACTTATATTATTACATTTATGATGAGTTGGCAAATATTATTACACTCAATTCATGCTAGCTCTAATTACATTCGAGGATGAATATTCCCAGGGGGGAATATTGCAACACCTCTCAAGTCGATTTGGAATTCCCTTATACTAGAACCTTGAATAACGCATTTTTGTATATTTTCTGGAAAATTCAAGTTTATATTCCTGTTCATGAGGCAAAATTGTGTAGGAGAAAGGTCTCCTTCAATTTTAAAGTCAACGATATCAAAAAATAATTTTTCGCATATTTGTGCACTTTCCAAAAGGGTGCATGGCCTCTCTGCATCGCGGAAAGGGTCCATTTTAGTTTAAAAGTGACCTAGACTCATTCCTAGGACAAAAGGAGGAAAAGTTGAACTTCGCACAAAAATGAACTATGGCAGAACAAGTCCATGTCGCCCACTAGTTCTCCCTATATGTAAATTTTTTAAAAAAAAAATAGATTTGACTAAGGGCAATTAGGACATATCACTGAACCCGTATATACGGGAACAGTAGAAAATTCTACCATTTTTAGACCTATTTGACTCTCTAAAACTCTTGAAAACCTCTCAAAATTCTCTAATATTTCTCTTCCAAATTCATCCTAATTTCTAAGGTTTTCAAGATCACTCCATTGAAGACCAAGCTTCCAAGTGATTCCTCAAGTTTCTTTAAGTTTTCTTCATCACGTTTCAAGATCGTAAGGTATGTGGATCTTTCATACATGGGTCCTTCCACCCTTGGAGCCCCCAAAACCTTTTCTACAAATTTCTCTAAGATTAATGGTTGATTTCATATGGGTACTTCTTATTACTCCTACTATGCATGAGGTATGTTGAGAATTATCATCTAATGAGTTGAATAGTATGATTTCCTTTCAACGGTTTTCTATTATGAGTTATTTTGTGATATTCAAAGCTATGAATGTGGTGATACCATGAGATACTATGAAGTTGATGATTTTATGAGGTGAATTTCATGTTTTTATGTCTAAGTTTGAAAGATGATATGTATGATTGTGATGGGTTGTTTAAGAATGATTTGAATTGATGATTTTCACTATATGTCTTAAAGTATGATTTCTAAATAATGAGGGTTCAATCATGGACCATGAAAGTTTATGAAAGAATATGAATTTTGAAATGAATTTCATGATAACCTAACTAGGGATTTACTATGATGATAGTGAATTGTTTGAATGGTTTCCAAATGATCATGCGTTACTTCATTCATGTCCTACACTCTTGAATTTCATGATTTTAAGTCTACATGCATGAATCCACCAAGTTTTGAAATTAAGGCTATATCATGAAATGTCTCATGTATGATGAAAAGGTTTTACTACATGCTTGCAAGTTCATAAATATTATAAATGTTAAGGACTCCTTCCAAAGTTTATGAAAGGTTATTAAATAAAGTTTTAATAAGTAATGAAGGCTTATGAGATATTCTATATTTATTATTGACTTATGAAAAGTTCCCAATGAATGAATGTTGATGGTAGAGGATCTGCCATCAAGTTAGTTGAATGAATGGTGATGGTAGAGGATCTCCCATCTAGTTAACGAATGAATGTTTGATGGTGGAAGATCTCCCATCTAAGTAATGATTAAGGAGCTATCTTATGACTTTGATTTTATGATATCAATGGGATGGGGATTTGATAAATTGCCCTCCCACATGACTTGGAATGATTTTAATGATATGATTTTATGACTTAGGATTCTATACTCTTGTGAGAGTACTACCTAGCACCGAGTGGACTAGAGGTGAATACCCAAGTCGCAAAACTATGTGTCATCATAGGTAAAGGGGTTAAATATGATTACTTAAATCCCTAAGATGTGAGTACCCTAATGATAAGGGATTGAGGCGAGTAGCAGAGTCCAAGGGATTGAGGCGAGTAGTAGAGTCCAAGGGATTGAGGCGAGTAGCGGAGTCCAAGGGCCTGAGGCTAGTACCCGAGTCCAAGAACTAGAGGTGAGTACCCAGTTCACACATTACTTAATGGATCCACTTAGGCATTAGGAGGTTCACCATGTCAAAATGAATTTCCCCTTTCTTCCAATGTAGGGTAAACATCGAGACTCCATGGATTAGCTCACATGGTTTATGTCGATTATGGTCCCTCTCACTGTGTCTTATGAACTTCCCAAAAGTATATGGTATACTTCATTCTTGACCTATGATTTCCTTACATATATTTATGTTCTCCTTATGCCTCCAAGATGTCCTCTTATGATGATTTATGATGGTTCCCTCTTAATATGCTCAAGGATGTTTACTACTATGGTAGGTGTTTTAAAATTCATATAACTCAATGTTTTTCAATTTCAAATGATTTTCTTATATGTGCTTATGGTCCCTTATTACTACTAATGGTATTTATCATATAGGTACATGACCTTCCTTTAAAGTATGTGTGGTGTTCTTCTTATGATTTCTAATGTCTCATTCTCTATAGAGATAGTCCTTTACTTGAAGTAATGCATAGTTATCCTAAAGGTTTTACAATTGTACTTATACATATAACCTATGTTCCTTATTATTCCAAGATTTAAGTATTTTATCATGAAATCAATTAAGTGTGCATTCCTTACTTTTCACATATATAATCCTATGTTGCATGGCTTGAGAAATGTTTTAAATGATCATATTGTCGCTATTTTATGACTTATATTTTGTGCATTTCATGCCCACATACTAGTACATTCAAAGTACTAACACATACTTTTTGCCTAAATAATCTAACCATCTAGGGACTGGAGCTCCTATTCATCCTCCTCCTCATGGCTAGGTTTTCTTAGAGATTTGCTATTGGTGAGTCCTCCAATCTTGGGAAAATAAACATTATGTACCATTCTTATATTAAGGATTATTTACTTTTATTATCTACTTTTGATGGTGGGCTCAGGAGATGCCTTGGCCCCCTTTCACTCATATTTAGAAGTGTTGTTGGATAATGTGAAGTGCTTGACTCTTGAGACACTAATGTAACTATGGAGATTTTCTTTGGTCCTTATCTCTTATATGTATTCATTAGATGTTGATGGAATGTGATGATCCTATTAAGTCCCTATTTCCCCATAACTAGAATCCTATTAACCCTCACTTAGTCTTTATTTGTGATTGGGTGATGGAAGTTCCTATTCCTTTCCTAACCCCATATCTTGAGTTCTAAGCCTCGATTTCCCTTAGTCTTGAATTGTGTGATATTTTATTTATGTTTGCATAACCAAGGAAGTGCTTACATATGCTATGAGGCTTGTTTGGAGTACCTTTGGGTTCCTCATTTGTCGTATCATACCTAGGCCCTAGGTTTGGGTCATGCCAGTGATTACGGAGGTTAGATGAGCTCGACCATCGCTAACGTGGAGCCCTATCCGTGATCGTTGAGGTCCATATGGGTTGACCTTCGTGAACATTGAGGACCCTCCGTAATAGGGGTGTTATTTTCTCTACATTGATCGTCAAACACTGTACACCGTGATAGTTGACGTCATTTATGTGCCTATATATTTTCAAGCCCTGTTCACAACCAACCATTTGAGATAACTTCTAAGGGTGATAAATTACTCATTTCCATCTCAAATTAAGCAATTCAAAATCCTAAGTTCAAGGAAATTTTGTGAGGAATGTGGTGATGAGCTCAGGAGCTTGATTAGAAGTTTTGTTTGAGGTAAATATTCATTTTTAGCTGATGCATTGTGAATTTTTGGAATGGATTCTTGCTTTATTTTTGAGGTATGGTAACTTAGGCATTCAGGGTCCATTTTTCGTGATATCTGGATCTAAGTTTGGTGAAATTTTGCAACAATCATCGTGGGATGGTTATTGTCAGCTTGTGGAGCTCCATTTCTAGTAATTTGTCCCCTGCAGTTGTTGTCCTTTTTTCATTTTAGCCTAAATTTTAGGTTTTTGTTGCTCGCCCATTTCTTAGTGTTTTCCAACCTCGATTATTATTTTAAATTTCTAAGTGAGCTTTGAGTACTATTTTTTAAATCAACTTTTAGGGTCAATTTCAAAATTTTCAGTGTGGGTCCCACATATTCCTACTTTAGACTCTGAAATTGATCCCTCTTTGTTTTGTACAAATTTAGTGTCATGATGTAACAATGTTGTGAATCTATTTTTGACAAAATGATATCATTTGGAGGTCATTCAGAAAGAAAAAGCTTCGACAAAATGAGTTGGAGCACGTGTGATCAGCCTATAGATGGGTTATGGTTTCTCTTTCTTTAGATTAAAGTTAGTTCTATAAAATCATGTTAAATTAGTTGAAATTTGGGCAGGGTAGCTAATTAGCATGTCTTAGGTGTTAGGATTTGTGACTTAGGCTTTTATCAGTATTTTCAGGTAGTTATAGGCATATATGCTAGCTTGCTAGCTAATATTATTATTTGTAGTACCGCCTCCCTATTCTTGTGTTCTAATGCATGTTGTAAGGTGTTGAAATTTTAGGGTTGAGTAGATTGGTTTTGTGACTTAGGATTAGAATCATATTTTAGGTCCTTTTTGAGAAGTTTCTAGCATGTGGTTTTTGTTGTGACTTGGTAACTCTGTTATCAGTATTGGTTTCCTGTTATTGTTACTATGAAGCATGTTGGCCTTAGTATAGGTGATAGGAACTTGCTTTAGATGTCTCGACCTCGCTCCGGGGGGATTAGATCCTTGTAGAATGGCATAGCAGACTAGAGTTTATAGTTAGACCTTAAATAGGCAGTAATTGTTCTCTTTTGAATACCATTATCCATAACTTCTTGCGCTTTTGAAAATATTGAGGTATGTCATTTATCCTAGACCTTGAGATCAACTTGCTTTAGTTCTGGTGGATTTGTATGCATTATGGAAAAGAAAGCCCCGGATGGATATTAGGCCTTTGTTGAGAAATGAGTTGGATTGGCACCTTAATTGGTTATTAGCATAGAGCATCGAGGTTCAATCCCCCACCTCTACGAATTCATTACTTATATAGAGCATCGAGGTTTGAGCCCCTGTCTCTACTAATTCACTACTTATATAGAGCATCGAGGTTCAAGCCTCCACTTTTACTAATTTACTACTTATATAGAGCATTGGGTGTAACGACCCGAAATTTTTTTAACTTTGTACTAGTGGATCAAGGTCTGTTTTGAACTTGTTATGGCTATCTAGTGATTATCATGAGTTCTATTTAAGTGGTCGTATTTAAAGGAACCGTGTTGGATGAGTTTTGTGTGAAACCATATAGGAGGACTGACTTTGAATGGATATATCTCTTGGTATAGGATGAATGTTGCAGACTATGACCTATCAAAACAAAGCTCTTCGAGTTATCTTCACAACACAACTAGTTTTGCTCAATTTGAAGTTCAGATGTAGACTTTATGGCCATTACAGTGGGACTGTCTGTGTATGGAAATGTTCTGGAAAAAGGGAAGCATTCTGAGGCTAAGGCAAGGCCACATAGGAGGGGCCACAAGCCGTGTTGAGGCTCACGACCCGTGAGGGGCTTCCGTAGGTTGATCCAGAAAGTGGGGCTAGGTGATGGACCAAGGCCGAAATCAAGTAAGGCTCCACAGACCACTTCACAGTCCATGTGATGCCTCATGATCCGTGAAGGTCCCCCATGGAGTGGTCCAGAAACTCATGAGACCCCAAGGTCAGGACTCTGGGCCAAGTGAGGCTCCACGGACCAGTGTACGGTCCGTGTGCAGCTTCACAAACCGTGACTCCTGTCGTGAAGTGATCCAGAAAGTTGTCCTAGATTTCAAGCCAAGGCACGAACCAAGTGAAGTCACATGGTAGGTTTCACGGTCCGTGAACCATTACACGGATCATGTAGGTGCTTTCGTCAGCGACTGTTTCAGTTAATTGCTCCATTTTATTAATGTTTAATTGGAAATTTTAATTAATACCATGGCCCTTTTAGCCTTTCTAAGTCTCCTAAAACCCCTAAATTAAACCCTAATCCCCTTTTATTCATCCAAGGCTTCAAATTCATATCCCAAATTCTCTCAATTTCTCTCATCCACCATTGAAGACCAAGCTTGAAGTTGGGGAAAATTTAATTTTTCATCAGAATCTTCTCAATCTTCTTATTAAATTCAACGTATGTGGGTTTGATTCATGGTTTCTCTTCCAACCATGAAGACCCAAAATCTTTTTCTAAATTTTGGATGAATTGAAATTATGATTTTCTTTAAATGGGTATTTTAATTTAAAGATGATTTATTGAAATTGAAGTGTGGGTTGTTCTTATTTAATTATTTCAAGATAAATTACGCCCCTAATTAAGGAATTGATTGTATTTAAGATGGTACAAGTATGCATGTCCCCTTACTATTTAATTTATGCATGGGTAAATGTTAAATTGAGGTTTAAGTGTTGATTTAACTATGAATTTCTCATGTATTCTTCTTGAATTGGATTTAAAATATGAATTTTAGTACCCATGCTATTCTCATCATCAATCATGGTATTTGCATGCATGAACATGGATTTCAAGGAAGTTATGATGTGGGCCAAGTCCCAATTATGTTTATGACTATGATTTTGAACAAGTATGGGTTATGACAAGAATGTAATCACATAATGTCTATGATTTGGCTCTTTAAGCAACTATGGGTGTTTATACCAATATGATTTGTCAAGTTTGGAGCTACTCTTATGCATGAAGTTTTACATGAAAGTGTATTTGGCTTTTTAGCCCAATGAAGCATGATTATGAAATGTATTTGGCCTCTTGGCAACTATGCATGAAAGTAAAGCAAGTGATTTGGCGTTTAAGCCTAAGTATGCATGATTATGATGTCAAGTATTTTCGTTATATTTTAAAAGCATGTATATGTATACGTATTCTTGTGGGATGATGACTTAGTACCGAGAAGGATTGGAGTAGTAAGTGGGCTATCCCCAAGGGTCCCACTTTTTTCTCAAAACTATGTGTCATCATAGGTATGCTACGGAAATGGGAGGCCCGTAAGGTATGCTATGCTATGATATGATATGATATGTAATGTAAACCCTTCCGAAATGACCAGGTGGTAAGGAAGATGGTCATCACACTTAAATGATCGGGTCGTAAGGTATGGTGTAAATTACCTTTGGCAAGTAATCTTCTCCGATCCAATGGGAGGCCTCATCGGGGAAGTTCATGTTGTAGCTCACATGAGTTTGGATGTCAGTTATGGTCATATCCCCTATACTATAAGCATTATGGCATTTCATGCATCATGGTTTCATGGCATATTGATATACTATCCTTTTCTATATTTTCCTTCTATGTATTTACCCTTGTCATCTAGTTGGTTGTAGGACCATGTTCATATGCATTTCATGTCCGCATACTTAGTGCATTATTATGTGCTAACCAATACTCTTTGTCTACATGTTCTAACCATATAGGGATCAGAGATGATTTCCTTCCACCGTTGGATATCTAGCTATGATTTAAAGTGTTGCTTATGGTGAGCGCTATGTTCCAAGGGCAACATCCCATTTCATCTACCTATGTCTCTATTTATGCTTCTTTACTTTATGACTTGAGGGTAAGCCCGGATCATGTCGAGGCCCCGTCTTATCCTATGTAGAGGTATTTGGACATATCGACTCTATTGAACGTTATGTTATATGATATTTGTAATGATAAAATTACCTATGTTGAGTGGTGGTATCTTATGCTATGTTTCAATTTCCGCTTATGCTATTATGATATGATTTACGTGGGAATATGCTTATGTGGAAAGTCCCTAACCCATTTTGCCCCCAGAGCTTGAGTCATACTTACCCGCCCCTTAGAATATAATTGTTATGTGCTATGTTATTCATGTTAATCCCATTCTCGACAATATCCCCATAGCTTGAGTCCAAAGCCCCGGAATCCCCTAGACTTATGTGTTATTTGTTATTTATACGCGCTTCTAAACCGATGATGTGTGTGATGATGCTATGATGGCTTGATCGAGGACTTTTGGGTTCTCCTTTGCAATGTCACATCTAGGCCCTACTCTCCGGACGTGACAAAGATGGTATCAGATCCCTAGCTTTGTAAATGATCCTCGGAATCTAACATGCCGCATCACTTAGTGTCTTGTTCATGGGTGTGATGTGTGTCATATCTATGAGCAAGAAGCTATGACGATGTTTTAGGAATTATATCACTATTTATCTCCTTATATCGTGCTTTGAGCTATTATGAAAGATTTTCTAAAATAGGGAGTTCTTGTTGCTCTTTCAGAAAATGCCTCCCAGAGGAGCTCCCCTTCCTAGACAGGCTCCTTTCAATGAGGAACAAGCCCCTTGTGAGCCTGTGGGGGAGACAGTGACCCATGCTAAATTTTGAAATGTGGTGTCCATGTTGGCCCAAGTGGAGGCAAACCAATCCCGGCCAACTAATCCCTTGAATGGTGGTACTCCAGCCTCTAGGGTGAGGGACTTCACCCGGATGAACCCTCCAGAATTTTTTGGTTTGAAAAGTGATGCGGATGCCCAAGAGTTCATTGATGAGCTCACGAAGGTGTTGACTATTATGGGTGTCATTTCTGAGGAAAAAGCTGAGTTGATTGTGTATCAATTGAAAAATGTGGCTCAAGTATGGTATAATCAATGGTTGGTAAAGAGAATGAAAGATGTTAAGGTTGATTGGAAAAAACTCAAGACTGTTTTTCTAGATCGTTTCTTCCTTCTTAAACTTCGAGAAGCCAAGATGACCGAATTTATTAACCTCAAGCAAGGTAGTATGACCGTGACGGACTCTTCTCTAAAATTCACTAAGCTTTCAAAGTATGCTCCTATGCTAGTAGTTGATCCCCGTGCAAGAGTACACAAGTTCATTTCGGGTGTTTCTGACTTGGTAGTGAAAGAATGTTGCACTGCTATGCTCATTAGGGACATGGATATTTCTCGGCTCATGACTTATACCGAACAAATTGAGGGTGAAAAGCTCAATGAGCGAAGAGTTAATTACTCTAAGAGATCCTGGTATGATGGTGGGTTCTCCAACTCTAAGGGTAGTGGTGGATTTGGCCATTTTCAACAGGGCCAAGGTTCAAATGCAAGGTTTGCTAACCTAAGGATGCCTCCTCCTAAGTTACAGATTGGGGGTGGTCCACGAATTCCCCGTTGTGACCAGTGCGGGAAGAATCATGTGGGTGATTGTAGGTGGGCTTCAGGTTCTTGCTATGGGTGCGAAAGTATGAACCATAAAATCTCTGACTGTCCAAAGAATATCAAAAAGGATCAAGTGGCTCCGGTGGGACAGCGGCAGCCGAAGGCCCAGATTGATGGTGCTCCCAGAAATAATAGGTTTTATGCTCTCCATGTTTGGCAGGAGATGGATTAGGCTCCGAACGTCGTGACTGGTATGTTAAAAGTCTTTGATTTTGATACTTATGCTTTACTTGATCCAGGTGCAAATTTATATTTTGTGACTCCTCTGTTGGCTATTAAATTTTGTTTGATTCCTGAAACTCTAAGGGAACCTTATTCGGTGTACACTCCCATGGGTAAATCTATTATTGCCCGGAAAGTGTATCGGGGTTGTCCTGTTTTTATTTTGCATAAAGTATTCTCGGTTGATCTTATAGAACTTGAGATGTATGACTTCCATGTTATCCTTGGGATGGATTGGTTGCATGCCTCATATGCCTCTGTTGATTGTAGAACTAGTCAAGTTAAATTTGAAGTTCCTAATGAACCCGTATTAGAATGGAAGGGTAGTGATTCTGTGGTTAGGGGTCGGTTTATTTCTTACCTCAAAGCCCGGAGAATGATTTGTAAGGGGTGTATCTACCATATTGTGTGGGTTAGAGACATGGATGGTGAGTCACCTACTCTAGAATCGGTTTCGGTGGTTAATGAGTTTCCTGATGTGTTTCCCGAGGACTTTCCCGGTATTCCCTCTGATAGAGAAGTGTATTTTCGCATAGATCTCCTTCTGGATACGTAACCTATTTCTATTCCTCCTTATCGTATGGCTCCGACCGAACTAAAGGAGTTGAAGGACCAGTTGAAAGATTTGTTGGAGAAGGATTATATTAAACTGAGTATTTCACCTTGGGGTGCTCCCATATGGTTTGTGAGGAAGAAGGATAGTTTACTCTAAATGTGTATTCATTATCGACAGTTGAATAAGGTGACTGTCAACAATAGGTACCCGTTTCCCAAAATCGATGATTTATTTGATCAACTCCAAGGGGCTACTCATTTCTCTAAAATAAACCTTCATTCGAGTTATCATCAGTTAAAGGTGAGGGAGTGTGACATTCCCAAGATGGTCTTTTGAACTCGTTATGGTCACTTTGAGTTTGTGGTGATGTCGTTTGGGTTGACCAATGCTCTGGCGGTATTTATGGATCTCATGAATCGGGTGTTCAAACTGTTCCTTGACAGTTTCATGGTGGTATTCATCGATGATATCCTAATTTACTCCCAGAGTGAGCAAGAGCATATGGGTCACTTAAGGTTGGTGCTTCAAACTTTGAAGGAGAAGCAATTGTTTGCCAAATTTAGCAAGTGTGAATTTTGGTTGGGAGAAGTTGCATTCCTTGGTCACGTGGTGT
>JBCEWC010013843.1:0-14783 GCA_038996855.1 Solanum aculeatissimum
GATACCTTAGGGGACCAAAAGGGGGCTTAGGGAAATGTTAAATCACAAAAATACCATCAATAAGACGGAACTTTTAACTGTACACAGTGCCCAAACGGCTGCTACAGCTCCATTGACATGCACACGGCCCGTCAACTTGACCGTCCAGTGGCACTTAGCCAAATCTCCACACGAACTCTCGGAGGAATTTCTGTTACACTTCACGGACCACTAAACGGTCCGTTAAACTTGTGACTGGTCGTTCAAGGAACCGCCTAACCACACTTGGCCTCAAAACACATGGCCAAGCCTTTTCCAAGCCACTGTCCACCTTCACGGGACAGTGGATAAACCGTTTAGTGTCAAACGGACCGTCCAAGGTTCCGTTGACTTACACATGGCTAAGGGGTGGTTCCTGGACACCCCAAGCTCACTGTGACATTCAAAGACACCCTAGACGGACCATGCAAAGTTTCACGGTCCTTTTCCCTTTCCTTGGTCACTATTCTAAGCCTATCTCCAATGGCTTCCGAATTTCAGACAGTCTCACTGTTTGGGACAATCTCCCTCATCCGAACTCCAAATTGAGTGAAACCACTTGTGTTGAAAAGCTAACTAAAAGAGCTTCAATGTTATATATGGTAGCTCACATGTTTCATCCCATATCAAAAGTTATTACTATTTGAAGTACGTTGTCGAAATTGTCCCTCTAGGCCACTTACTAGCCCAATTTGCATTTGGCCACTTAAACGCAACGCATGGCTACCAAAACTCAACCATGGCTTGTAGTACATCATAGAATGCCAACCATAAGTATATTTCGAAAATTTTTGGGTTGTTACAAAAATAGATCATTGACCCTCCGATGCCAATTGATGATGATGATGTATGTGATGATATTGTTGAAAGGAAGGATGCAGAGACCAGAGATGCTCATGCCAAGGATAGGGAGAATGATGCAGCTGTAAGGCTAGAGAAGTTGAAACACATTCCTAGACCTTCCCCCTCTTTTCCCTCAGAGTCTCAAAATGATAGAGGAGGGAGGTAAACTCCAGCACTTATCTCCATGCTGAAGTAACTCTCCATAAATATCCCTCTCATCAAAGCATTGGAAAATATGCCTAGGTATGCAAACTTCATGAAGGACTTGGTGACCAAAAGATGGACTGTGAGCCAAGTGCTCTCCCAAGAGCTTCAGCATTGCAGTGCGATAGCAACAAGGTCCTTCATGTAGAAACGAGAAGATTCTAGAGAATTCACCATACCCTGCACCATTGGAGATGTTTAGTTCGCAAAGGAATTGTGTGATTTAGGTTCCAGTATCAATGTAATGCCTCTTGCGGTATTCAGGAAGCTAGGCTTGGGAGCCCCTACTCCTACAAACATGGAGTTGTTGATGGCTAACAAGACGATGAAGAAGCCTATGGGGATATTATATGACGTCCTTGTCAAAGTGGAAAAATTCATATTCCCCGCAAACTTTGTGATCCTTGATTGCGAAGTCAACTTCAAAGTCCCAATCATCTTAGGAAAGTCTTTCCTAGCCAATGGACGAGCGCTAGTGGATATGGAATCAGACCAACTAAAGTTTCGATTGAATCATGAAGAAGTCATTTTCAACATCTGTCAGTCGATGAAGAGGCCATACAAACTAAAGATGGAAATTTGGGCCCTTAATGAAGTCTGAGTAATCAAGTGGTCCAAGTCATGTCGCAACAATAAATCAGGCACTACTTGGGAGACAATCCAAGATATTTGATGTACTAGTAGCGTTTTTGTTTTGTTTTTAGCTTTTTGGACTTGTTGGTAGTTTGATTTTAATGTTTTGGTTGTATTTTTTTAAATTTGGACTGGTGGCTTATAGGGTACCAGTGTGCTCTATGAAGGATATGTAGGTACAAGGCCAAGTCTACCATCTTGGGCTGAAAAAAGCAACAAGAAGTGCTTCTACGATTGGTTCTATGAGTCGTGGTTCACCACCACGACCCATACACTAACTCGTAGAACAATTCCAGTAAGAAAAATTATTATGCACTCCAGTCCATGATCCAACTTTACAGATCATAGATAAAATTATAGACCATGAATGGGGCTCGTGGACCCCTAGTAATATTTTGAAACAGTCTGAGTGTTGGGGGCTTCTACGACCCAATCTACAAGTTGTATGTACATGTATAACTTGTAGATAGGCCTGTGAAGTCAATTTCTCAAATAAGGGTTCTGGCCTACTATGAAACCAGTTTCTATGGACCATAGCCGTAGTCAGAGTTTCGTAGGGCCTGGGCTAAATTGTCACCCAACCCGACCAACATATAAAAAAAAGAGGTTAAATTTTTACCCCTCATTCTTACCAGATCTCCCAAAAATACCAAAACCCTATTTCCTACCTCAAAGTTCTGACCACCGTCCAGCCAACCTCCATCTTTTCCTGCCTAACTTTTCTGCACTCAAGGCTCCTAAATTGGGGGTCATTACAATATTTCCCCCTTGGGAACATTCATCCCTAAATGTACTTAAAGGAAGGCTCTAAGAAGTAAATTAGCAGCTAACAACCTAGTATGCATGAATGTATGCATAATGTAAAACTGAAACCTAAGGAATTAGAGATTTTAGGAAGAATTTCATAATACCTTAGGCTTGAGTAGAGTGGAATAGATATGGGCAACGCTTCATAATATCCACTTCCAGTTCCCATATAGTACCCTAAACTTGTTGATTTCTACAAAGTACTTTGACGGATGCAACTTCTTTGTTCCTTAGCCTTTTCACTTGTCGGTCTAGGATTTAAACTGCTACTTCTTCATAACTCAAATCCTCTTCAATGTTCACATCATGCAAAGGAACTATGGAGCTTGGATCACCTATGAATTTCCTCAACATCAACACATGGAAAACTGGATGAATCAAACACATCTCATTGGGTAGATCCAACTCATATGCCATTTTTCCACTCTTCTCACCACCTTATAGGTCCCTACATACCAAGGTCTACATTTTCCTTTCTTACCAAACTGGATCACACCTTTCAGCGAAGACACCTTCAAGTAGACCCAATCACCAATTTAGAACTCAAGTTCCCTTCTTCATATATCGGAGTTGAACTTTTGTCAGCCTTTGGGATGTTTGAAATTTCTCCCTTATGCTTTGAATTTTCTCCATAGCATTCATTACCACGTTCAGTCCTATTAATGCTACCTTGCCAACACCGAACCACTGGATGGGAAATTTACATCATCTACTATACAATGTTTCAAATGGTGCCATCCTGATACTTGCATGGAAGCTATTCTTTTAGGAAAACTCAAAAAGTGACAAATATTCAGCCCAACTTCCCTTAAACTCCAACACATATTTAAGCTTAACATGTCCTCCAATATTTTAATAGTCCTCTCGGCTTGCCCGTTGGTTTGGGGATGAAAAGTGGAACTTAACTTCACCTTTGTACCAAGTCCTATTTGAAAGGATCTCCAAAAGTGAGAGGTGGATTGGACACCACGATCCGATATAATGGAAAATAGAATCTCATGCAACCTCACCAACTCTCAGATATACAAGTAAATATAGTCTTAACCGATAAGAAGTGAGCTGACTTTGTCATACGGTCTACTATCACCCATATGGAGTCAAAATACTTTTTGATCTTCAACGGCCTAAATACGAAGTCCTTATTGATCTCTTCCCACTTACAAGTAGGAATATCAATATCTTGTGCTAGGCCACCTGGCCTTTGATGTTCAACCTTGACTTGTTGGCAATTGGCACATTTAGACATGATTTGGGAAATGTCCTTCTTCATCCCACTCCACCAATAAATATCCCTCAAGTCTCAATACATCTTTGTAGTGCCAAAATGAATGGAATATGAATAGTTATAAGCTTCTTATATGATCAACGTTTTCAACTCACCATCATTGGGCACGCATAGCCTCCCTTGATATCGGAGTACACCATCTCCCCCTTGTAAGAAGACTACTATCATTCCTTCCTTTACTTAGCCTTTAACTCAACTAAGAAAGGATTAAGATATTTCATAGCCTTAACATTATCAATCAAGGAAGACTCGGACCCATGAAGAACCATTGCACCACTATATTCGGACTCACCCAATTTCACTCCCAACCTAGACAACCTATAAACATCCTTGGTCAACTCCCTTTTCCCATCATCTTCAAGGTGATACACACTACACATGGAAATTCTACTAAGGGCATCAGTTACCACATTGGCTTTTCCAAGATGGTACTTCACACGGTCTTTGAGTAGCTCTAACCACCTTCGTTGCCTTAAATTAAGATCCCTTTAGGTGTATAAGTATTGGAGACTCTTGTGGTTGGTGAAGACATCCACATGAACACCATACAAGTAATGTCACCAAATCTTCAAGGCAAACACCACTGCCATAAGGTCAAGGTCATAAGTTGGATAATTCTTCTCATGCACTTTCAACTGCCTCAAAGCATAAGCAATAACCTTGTCATTCTGCATTATCACACATCCCAACCCAATTCTTAATGCATTACAGTACACAACGAACCCATCATTACCTTTCAACAATGTCAATATTGGAGTCGAGGTCAAGCGATCCTTTAAAATTTGGAACGTCCTGTCACACTCATCCGTCCACATAAACTTAGCTTTATTTTGAGTCAACTTAGTTGAGTGGAGACAAAATGGAAGACAAATCTTACACAAACCTTCTATAATAACTGGCTAGGTCAAAGAAACTCCTTATGTCGGTAGGAGTCAATGGTCTTGGCCAATTTCTCACTGCTTTGGTATTCTTAGGATCAATCTTCATACCATCACGGGATACCACATGTCCAAGGAAGGCAACCTCATCTAGCCAAAACTCATACTTGTCAACCTCATGAGGTCCATAAAATAGTCGGGGCATTAGTGAGGTCAAATGACATTACCCTAAACTCAAAGTGATCATACCTAGTTTGAAAGGCCATCTTAGGGATGTCACTTTCCCTTACCCTCAATTAATGATAATTGGATTTCAAGTCAACTTTGGAGAAGTGTGTATCCCTCTGCAATTGATCAAATAAATCATGTATTCTAGAATGGCGATACTTGTTCTTGATGGTAACCTAATTAAATTATTGGTAGTCAATGCACATATGGAGTGACCAATCCTTCTTTCTTACAAATAACACCAGAGCACCCCACAGAGACCAACTAGGCCTAATAAAACCCTTCTCCAACAAATCCTTTAATTTCTCTTTTAAGTCTGCAGGAGCCATTCTATATGGAGGGATTGAGATAGGTTTAGTATCGGGTAGGAGATCTATGCCAAAGTTTATTTCCCTTCCAAGAGGAACACCCGGTAACTCATCTAAAAGGACATCGAGAAACTTATTCACCATGGGAACTAACTCAAGAGAAGGAACTTTAGAGGCCACATCTTTGATTTTTACTAGATGATAGATCCACCCTGTGTAAATCATTCTCTAGGCTTTTAGGAAAGAAATGAACCGACCCCTATATGAAGAGTTACTACCCTCCCACTCAAGAATTGGCTCATTAGGGAATTTACACTTGACTCTACAGGTTCTACAATCGATGGAGGCATATAAAGTATGCAACCAATCTATCCTGAGAATCACTTGAAATCTACCATAGAAAGCTCAACTAAATCACATGATACCACTTTATGCAAGATAGAGATGGGATAATTTCTATAGACTCTTCAGGCAATAATAGACACTCATACGGGGTTACTTACCTCATAGGGTTCATGGAGGACTTTTGGACATGCACAAAACTTATTACCAAGAATGGGGTTAGAAAGGAAAACTTAGCCCCCCGATCTAAAAGTGCATATATATCATAATCAAAAACTCTGAATATACCGGTGACAACATTTGGGGCTTCTTCGACCTCTTGGTGATCATGAAGTGCATAGAATTAGTTAGTCCTTTAGGTTCCTTGAACTTGACCCCTTTGGCCTTGGGGCCTCGCTCTACTGCTCCTACAATCTTTGGCATGGTGGTTGGGCTTCCCACAAGTGAAGCAAGCGTTCTATCGGGCTAAGCATTGTCCCTTATGGGGTCTTCCATACTTGGGGAGATTAGTACTTTGGGGATTAGGAGCAATCCCTTTATTCTTTGTCATCCTAGGAGGATTATTGGTGGATTATTCCCCACCACGCCTTTGGCGACCTTAGAATATGTGACCACTACTCCTTTGGTGAGGCTCACCATCAACACAAGCCCTCTAGGAATCCCTTGCCCTCTCTAGGAGCTTATCCTCTTCAATTTGCTTCACATATTTTGATAGATTGGTGAATTTGATGGCTTACTCTCTCACCCTCATGATCCATTTCTTAAGATTTATAAACTCTTGGACCTTTTCCTCTCTTAGCTCAATGGGGAAGAACCAATTTAATAAATCACACTTGAACTCTTCCTAACCAATAGGACCCGCTTCTTGGCCCCTCTCATATGCCTATTGCTTAAATTAAATCCTAGCCACCCCTTTGAGTTGTTACGCCACCAACTCACTTTCTCCTCCGACGGAATTCCCATCACCACAACTACTTGGTAGGCTTCTTCAATGAACTCTATAGGGCCCTCCTCTGATTTCGAACCATGGAATTCCAGTGGGCTCATCCATATAAAGTCACGCATTCTTATGGAAGGAGTAGGTAGTTGAGGAGGGATGAATATCTCCTGATTGGATTGGCTGGCCAATATTTGGGCCAACAAAGTAAATGCGGATCTGAACTCCACATGGGACTCTCCATCACCTTGTCGGAGTAGAGGAACTTGTTATTCAAGAGTGCTTCATTTATGGGGAGCTCTTCGTGGTAGCATGATTTAAAAATAAGATTAAGGCCATCGTTAGTTAACAGAAAATCTTATTCAACTCTAAGACACAACATGAATAAGAAATAAGGGAAGACTTTCCTAAACCATCTCATAGCCTCTCACTAAAAATAGTGGAACGCTTCATAAACTTGAATGAGACTCTATGCTATGGGGTATGCATGGACATTCGAGGAATATTTTAAAACCTCGTGCTCTAATCTCAAGTTTGTAATGACCCGACCTAGGGTCCTGGTCATCATACGATGAAGGAGATAGCCAAAGGCACCTAACCTAATCTATCTAAAGCATCTTAAGCATTCATAGGCATTCAACTAAAACATTTGCGAAAAATAAAGGGGAAGGGACTATGGGAATTTTTAAATCCAATGAAGCAACAATAAAAAGAAAGATTTATCTAACATACGTTGTCCATAAGCATACCAACTAATATATTGACGGACAGAACTGGTATGGTCGGTTTCCATCAATGACTCCATAATTGTTCAACATAGAAAGTAAAAGCCTCAAAAGGGCCATAAATACATCGTCTCAAAATAAGAATACAAGCTGGCAAAGGAAAGAGGTAGAGTCTCAAACTAAGGGCTCACCACAATAAGTCTACTAGTCTTGGACGCTAAAAACTAGCCTCGAGCCGGTGGAGGAGTGTTTGTTCCTGCATGGTTAATTCATGCAGTTAAAATATGAATTAGTACTTTTGAAATATACTAAGTATGTGAGATGCAATGAAATGTATGAAAGTGTAATGCCATTATTCATAAGTGAAACATATATATATATATAGTTCGGCTTAATGTAAGTTCATGAATGAATAAAGGATATGACCCAATATGAATTAGAGAAAATGCATGAGACAACATGAGTAATAAAATCATATCATAGAGTCATAAACTTGTAGGAGAAGACCTTAACTGATATTTAAGACCATGTAAGTTACAACATGAAATCCAACATAACCCCTTACATTGGCACGGGGAGACCACTTGCCAGGTGAAACTCCGTCAACTTTGCATGCATCATAATAACATAAATGGCCTAGGTGGATCCACTAGCCTAGCCTACAAGGGCTCTTATTTAAGTTGCATTGATGCATTATGTTAGGCCTGAAAGGTATCTTGTCGTTTCTCTCAAATCATAGTTTCACGATATTTGGGGACGAATGTTCCTAAGGGGAAGATATTGTAACACCTCCCAATGCGACTCAGAAAGACCCTATAACGTATTTCTTCAAAATCTTAAAATACGTGAATTATTTCACAAATCCAACTTCGTATTCTTTTTTAGAAGGAAAAATTATGTAAGAAACGGGTCACATTCGATTTTTAGGTCACCCGTATTGAAAAATAAATTTTTGATGAAATTTCACAAAATAGAAAAGTGCACGAGTTCAAAAAAAATTTAACTTCGTTTTAAATCAGGAAAGTTAGTTGGAACTTATCCCAACGCCTTCATATATGTATATAGTTGAAAACGCTCTATTTGTAGCTCTAAATCTATCTCTAAACACCCCTAAATCCTCCCAAAACATCTCTAAAAACTCCTCCATCAAGTTCTTCCAATTTCTTGGAGATCAAGCTTCCTCCATTGATAACAAAGCTTCCAAAAGGATTTGTTAAATTCTTCAAGTCTTCTTCTTCAAGTTTCAAGGTCCAAAAGGTATGTGGGTTTCTTTATTCATGGGTTCTTCCACCTATAGAGTCCCGAAACCTATTTTATAAATTCTTTCAAGTTTCAATGCTAATTTCTTATGGGCACTTTCCACTACTTATATTAAACATGAATTGTGTTGAGATCTTCATCAATTGCATGAAATTGCATGAATTGATTTCAAGGGTTTTCAATTATGAAGTTATTTTATGATTACAAAGTTATGAAAGTCGTAATACCAAGAGTTATTATGAAATTGATGATCTTATGAGATGAATTGCATGATTCTATGTTTAAAGTTCAAAGATGATATGCATGATTGAGGTTTAAGAATGTTTTTAAATTGATGTTTTTCATTACAATGATTCATAGTCCCTTTGAGTTACATGATTTAAAGCTTACATACATGAGCCCACCCAATTATCATATCAAGGTTTACTAAGGGAGACATGATCTCCAAAGATGAGGGTACAATTACAAAGTTATGAAAGTTAAAGTTATGATGTTTAAATCTCTCTTATGAATATTAAAGATGGTGAAAGGATAATTCTCACCAAAAGATAGATCTTTTGTAATAAGGACAATTCTCACATATTGGATCTCAAGTTAAAATGAGTTATTCGTTATATATGACGATGATGAAGTTATGATTTTAAGTTTATAAATGACTATGATTATGCATATGTTTTGAAATGTATTCCGTGAGAATGACTTAGCACTGAGTGGGGCATTATGGTGGGGTTCGGTAAGGGAACCCTAGAAGCCACCCTTTGTCTCCTTAACTATGTGCCACTATAGGAGCCCTTGTAGGCTAAACTAGGATAGTGGATCCACATATATTATTATGTTCATTAAAGATGCAATTGTGAAGTTTATGGAGTTCTACCTTGGTAAGTAGATTCCCTTTTTCCCAATGGAAAGAGTGCATTGGCCTTTTCCTAATGGAAGGAGTTCATGGGATTTCAAGTAGTAGCTTATTTGGTCTTATATGTCGGTTATGGTCTTCTCCCATATAGTATGATGTAAAGAAGTTATGTCATATCTTTCATGCAAGTTTTCATTAAAGCATTATTATACATGTCATATTGAGCCTATATTCTATTGTATACGATTGTGCATCTTGTTTATGAAGCTTATTATATATTATTGCATTGCATCCCACATACACTAACTTTTTAAGTACTAATGCATACTTTTTGTCTACATGATCTAACCATGTAGGGACCGGAGATCTCCTATTCATCCATCCATGTGGCTAGCTTGGTTCGTGAAGATCATTGAGTGGTGAGTCCTCCATATTAAGGACAATATCCAATTTCTATCTTGCTTATGTTGAGACTTTATTTTATTTTACTTTGTACATTTAGGGTGAGCCCGGGATATGTCTTTGCCCCCTTCCTACTCATGTGTTTAGAGATGTTGTTGGATACTATGTTATGTAACTATTATGAGATGTTGAGCATTTAGGGAGACTTATCCTTTAGTTCCTATCCCCTATGTGATGATATTGATGTTGTTGATGTTGATGGAATGGATTTGATCTTCCTAAGCCCCTACTTCTCCATAGCTTGATTCATATTTACCCTCCCCTTAGTCTTGTTTGCTATGTTATCATGTAAATCCCCTCCCCTTATTCATCCCTGTAGTGTGAGTCCAAAGTCCTGATTTCCCCTAGAATTATTTATTGTTGCTTGTTTTATATTTCACAACCTAGGATGTGCATATGGTATGTTAAGAGGCTTGTTTGGGTTACCTTTAGGTTTTTCATTCGTTGTGTCACACCTAGGCCTTAGGCTTGGGTCGTGACATGGTATGACGATGCTACATGCATTAGAATCTTCTTTGTTGAGGTGTTTAGCCCAAGTAAGACCTTGAGATGCCTTAGTTGAGTTGAAGGCCTTAGTGAGGGAAGGAAATAGAGAAGTTTTCTCACAAGGGGGAGATGGTGTACTTTGATATCAAAGAAGATTGTGCGTGCCAAATGTTAGTAAGTTAAAGAAGTGGATATTGCAAGAAGCTTGACTCTTCTTATTTTATTCATCTCGATTCTACAAAAATATATAAAGGTTTGAGAGAGGTATATTGGTGGAACGGAACAAAAAGGGACATTGCAAAGTTTGTGTTTGAATGTTCCAATTATCAACAAGTCAAAATTGAGCATCAAAGATTGGGTGGCCTAGCTCAATATATTGATATTCCTACTTGGAAGTGGAAAGAAGTCAATATTAACTTTGTAGCGGGATTGCCTAAAACCAAGAAGTACTTTGACTCCATACGGGTGATTGTGAATCGGATAACCAAGTCGGCTCACTTCTTACCGGTCAAAATGATTTTTAGTTCCAAAGACTATGTTCAATTATATATTTAGGAATTGGTGAGGTTGAATGGGATACAATTATCCATCATATTGGATAGTGGTGCCTAATTTAACTCTCATTTTTTAAAATCTTTCCAAATGGGCCTTGGTACCAAGGTGAAATTGAGTACCGCCATTCATCCCCAAATCGATGGGCAAGTCGAGAGAAAAATTCAAACATTGGAATATATGTTGAGAGCTTGTGTGTTGGAGTTTCAAGGGGAGTTGGAATGAGCATTTGTCTCTCATCAAATTTACCTATAACAATAGCTTTCATGCAACCATCGAGAAGGCACTATTTGAGGCATTATATGGTAGACGGTATAGATCACCTATATGGTGGTTTGAAGTTTGTGAGATGGCCTTGCTAGGACCAGAATTAGTCATGAACGTAGTGGAAAAGGTGAGGCTCATAAAGAAAAAGTTAAAAATAGCCCAAAATCAGCAAAAGTCCTACTCTGATGTGAGAAGGAGGAACCTTAAGTTTGAAATTAAAGAATGGATCTATTTGAAGGTGTCTCCCATGAAAGGTGTGATGTTTGGCAAAAAAGGGAAATTAAGCCCTAAGTATGTAGGGCCTTACAAGGTGGTGATAAAAGCTAGCAAAGTGGCATATGAGTTGGAGTTACCTATGGAATGAATTTGATTCATCTATCTTTCATGTGTCAATGTTGAGAAAGTTCATAGATGATACAAACTCTATAGTCCCCTTGGAAGAAGTGAACATTCAAGGGAATTTGAGTTATGAAGAAGTACACCCTCTATATTGACAAGTGAAGAGGTTAAGGAACAAATAAGTTGCATCGGTCAAAGTTCTATGGAGAAATCAACAAGTTGAGAGTGCAATATGGGAAGTAGAAGTGGACATGATGAAGCATTACCTGTATCTATTTGTAACAACCCAAAAATTTTCGAAACCTCTTATCGTTGGTGTTATATGATGTACAACTGGTCATGGTTGAGTTTTGGTAGCAACGGGTTGAGTTTAAGTGGCCGAACGCAAAACGGGCTAGTTGGTGGACTAGAGGGACAGTTTGGGCAGTGTACTTCAAATGGTAATAACTTTTGATGTGGGTTGAACCATATGGGATAATTCATATCCAATTGTACATATTTGAATTATCTTCGCAACGCAACTGGTTTCACTCGATTCGAATGAGGAAGTTATGGCCTAAATGGTGGGACTGTTTGAAATTTGGAAGACGTTGGAGATAGGATCCGAAAAGTGGCTAAGGTCAGGATCACGGTCTGTGAAAATGTTCACGGTCCGTGTGGGGTTCCGTTAGATGGTACAGAGAGCATAAGGTGGCTAGAACCCACCCCACAAAACAAGTAAAGGTCCATGGACTACCCCACGATCCGTGTGACCCCAAACGGACCGTTTGGTGGTCCGTCAGATGGGGCAGTGTGTTGCCAAGGCTGTGGACAGACTGAAGGGATAAGGCATGGACCACGAGCAGGTTGACGGTCCGTGAGAAGTGGGACGGACCATCTGGTCCTCTAGTGTGACCCTGCGTGCAGTAATTTTGTCTGCCTCATTAAAGGTTAAGTCGTAATTTGGTTGATCCTTAGGCCCTCTTTAGACTTCCTAAGGTATCCTAAACGCCAAAATCAATCCCCAAACCCTCATTCATCCATTCAAACCCTCCTACTCTCTCTTTAGAAATTCTAAAACACTCTTGGCCTCCATTGAAGAAAGCTTAAAGAATTTGGGGAAGACAACCTTGACTAGGTTTGACTTTGCAAATTGTTGGAGGAATTAAGGTATGTGGGACTTGATTCAAGGATCCTCTTTCATCCTTGAAGACCCTATGAACCCTAACTCTTTATATTTGATTTTTAGCTTTCAATTAAGTTATGGGTTCTTCCGATATTGTTATAGATTAGTGTTGGGACTTCTGTGTTATAGTTTTTAGGTGATTTAAACTTGATTTTACATTTGAATTCATGGATGATTATTGAAGCCCTTATTGGTCAACTTGCATGTCCCTTTACATGATTTAAATAAGCATGGGTAACCTGTATTATGACTTATTCATGGATTTCTACATGTTTTAAGATGAACTATCTTTCAAATTGTGAAGTTAAGTTTGAATTCCATTACCCATGTTCTTCATCTTCATTCATGGCATATGCATGGTTATGGTTTGATGGAACTCTTTATGAAACTATGTTTTTTATGTTATAATAAGTTAAGTAAAGGCTTGTGATCACATAGTCACTTCGTTTTGTCTCTATGAGCATTTTGGGTGCTTGCACCATTATGATAAGTTACAAGGCTTGAAATGATAAGCTATGTAGATGTGCTACTCTTATTGCATTGATAAGATAATATCATGAAACGTTTTGTAAGTGTTTGATGGCCTTTGGCTTATGCATGAACATGATTTGGAACAATGGTTTCATTTTGACTAAGTATGCATGTTTTGAAAGTAAGTGTAAGTCTCCGGATTTAAAGGTTGCATGTACCTATACGTATTCCCGTGGGATGAGACATAGCCCCAAGGGATTGGAGTCAGGGTGGACTATCTCCATAGGGTCCATACGCCTTTCCGTCAAACCATGTGCCACCATGGGTTAATTCCCTATATTAGGGAACTCCATTTTGATGCGCCTTTTCAAAGGTTCTTAGGGTACTGCTTGGCAATTAGTTCCGGGTTTGGGTAGTGGCTCGCCTGGATCTTTTTGTCTTTGCCGGTTGAGGTTACATCCCCGAAATATATATATGATCATAGGTTTGCATCTTATGCATCATGGAATAGCATCTTGTTATATTACTCCTTGGCTACATGCATTCCTTTCGAATCACTTATCCCCTTGTCATGTTGCTTGGTCATGATACACTTGTCATATGCATTGAATGACCGCATACTTTGTGCTTAATTGTGCTAACCCACATTCTTGTCTACATATTCTAACCATGTAGGGACCGAGGGTGACACTTGTACTCTACCGGACGACGCTTGATATCTTGTTGAAGACTTGCTAGTGGTGAGCCCTTTAGTTCAAGGGCAATAGCCACCGCCTATCTACCTATTTTATTTATGTATTTATTTCATATATCTTTAGGGTGAGCCTCAAACTTGTCGAGGCCCCGCTCATCTATGTAGAGGCATTGTTGGACAAATCTATACTCTTGTACGGTTGGCTTGTATGTTGAACCTTGTTATTCAATATGATGTTATTTAGCTTGTCTCATGATCATGTTCTCTTGTTATGATATTGACTTGCATGATGGGGTATTGAGGATGTCCATATACTTATGTGGAAAGTCCCATGATCCCGGTGTCCCCTATAGTGGAATCCTATTTCCCCTTATCCTTAGAGATTATGCTATATGCTATGTGAATACATGATTGTCGCATCCCCGATTTTGTCCCCATAGCTTGAGTCCAAAGTCTCAAATCCCTTAAAGCTTATGTGTTATGTGCTTAGCTTCCGCGTTTCCAAACTGATGATGAGTGTAATGATGCTATGATGGCTTGATTGAGGGTCTTCCGGTCCTCTTTTTCCATGTCACATCTAAGCCCCCTATCTGGGTCATGACAAAATGGTATTAGAGCCCTAGATTTATGAATGTTCCTCGGAGTCCAACATGTCGCGTCAAGTAGAGTCTTGTTCATGGGTGTGTTGTGCGCCATACTGATGAGTCGCAAAAACGCTTGTCATTTGACGCTATTCTAGCTAACATCTTTGCGAATTCTCAAGCAAATTGTTGCGTCTAATGTGTGTGTAGTGTATTGTGCAGGAAAATTGAGCTAAGCAGGGGAAAAGATGAATCTGGAGCAAACTGTGCCCAAACGGACAGTTAAACGGACCGTTTAATGTTTAACGGGCCGTGGGACTGGTCGTTAAACACAACAGAATGCTGGCCAAGCTACTGGTGCAGATTCAAAGCCAAGTGAAATCACACGGAAGGGTTGACGGACCGTTGGAAGTTCAACGGGCCGTCTACAGTGGCGTCAAACATC
>JBCEWC010013844.1:0-14781 GCA_038996855.1 Solanum aculeatissimum
ATGACATGAAATCCCTTTCGGAGATTTATATACCTATGTTGGCACATGGTTTGACGGAATAGGCGGGGCCTCTAAGTGCACCATTTGGCCACCTACTCCCTTGGTACTATGTCTAATCCCACAAGAATACTTACATATACATATACATGCTTCATTTGAAAACCGAGAGAAAACATACTTTGATAATCATGCATCATTAGTCATGTCAGAATATTCTTCAAAATCATGTACATAGTTAGGCCATAGGCCTCATGAGTTTTCTAAATAACATGTCATGAACATTCATGTCAATGCAAGGGAGTAGCTCATCTACATAGGCTTGCAAGCAAGCATCATAACAAGGTAGTGCATATCACCCATTATACTCAAAGAGCCATGGCATGGGACATTATGATCACAAGTCATAAACATTACCTTAACATGAGTTTCAATCAAGAATTTCCATCATGGGTTCCATAGTAACAAAATCACATGCACATGTCATGAATGAATGTCATGATCATAGGTAATGGAATTCAAACTTAATTTAACAATTTGAAAGTTAATAGATCATGAAATATGTAGAAATCCATGAATAAGCCATTATACAAGTTACCCATGCTTAGTTAAATCATGAAATTGAACATGCAAGTTGAACAATTAGGGTTTCATAAATCACCAATGAAATCAAGTGTAAAATCATGTTTAAATCACCTAGGATCTACAACATTTAAGTCCCAACTCTAATCTAGAACAATATTGGAAGATCCCATAACTAATTGAAAACTTGAAATCAAATTAAAAAGCGTTAGGGTTCTTAGGATCTTCAAGGATGAAAGGGTATCCTTGAATCAAGTCTCACATACCTTAATCCAAGCAACTAATCAACAAGATCAAACTTAATCAAGTCTTCTTCTCCAAATTCTACAAGCTTGTTTCAATAGAGGTCAAGAGAGTCTTAGGATCTTAAGAGAGAGTATAAGAGATCTTGAATGGATGAATGAGGGTTTAGGGAATGTTTTAGGAGACCTTAGGGTACAAAAAGGGGCTTAGGGAAATGTTAAATCATGAAAATTCCATTAATAAAATGTAACTTTCCAGAACTATGCAATGTCAAATGGTGCTACAGTGCCCGTTCAATAGTGAACGTTCTTTTAACCCAGCCGTCAACCCTTCCTTAGCCAAATTTTCCAACGCGAACTTTCGGAGGACTTTCTGTAACACTTCATGAACCACTTGACGGACCGTTTGATGTGTGAATGGCCGTGCAAGGCCCCGTCCAACCATACTTAGCCTAAAAATGTCAGCCTTGTCTTGGCCAAGCCACTGCCTCACTTCACGAGGCAGCACATGGGCCGTTTGGTCTTGGACGAGCCGTTCAAGGCTTCGTTGACATAGACTTAGCTTAGGGGTGGTTCCAGGCCATCCCTAGCTCACTAGAATACATTAAGAGACCCTATACGAACCGTGCAATATTTCACGGCCCGTGTGAATGTCCTTGGCCACTTTTCTGAGTCTATCTCTAATGGCTTACGAATTTCAAATAGTCTCACTGTTTGGGCCATATCTCCCTCATACAAACTCCAAATTGAGTGCAACCACTAGTGTTGCAAAGCTAACTCAATGAGATTTAATTTTATTTGATGTAGCTCACATGGTTCATCCCACATCAAAAGTTATGACTGTTTGAAGTACACTGCCGAAATTGTCCCTCTAGGCCACTATCTAGCCCAATTTGCATTTGGCCACTTAAACTCAACTCGTGGCTACAAAAACTCAACCATGAATTTTATTACATCATAGAATTCCAACCATAATTAGATTTCAAAAATTTTCGGGTTGTTACACCCCTTTCGGGAGATAAGTAGGTTAATTCAACTCAAATTACTTTTAAGTAATCTAGGTCTAACCATATTCCCTATGGGATAAACCCTAACCTTGGTTAGGTCATATATTTTAACATCGATCTCTTATCTTCTAAGTGGAGGTGTACTTTGGGTGATATCAAAATTTTGGTTCCGTTGTCGAGGAATACGACGTTAGAATGGTTTAATTTTGGTAACTTGTGAATTAACTCTTATTTTTCTTATTTTACATTTCTTGTTGTTTTTGTTCTATTTCAACGTAAAAGTGTAGTAGATATGAAACATTCATAGTCAAGGCAATCCCTTGACTCTATTTGACACTGAGATCCAGAGAACACTGAGAAGAATGGCCAAAAACAATGTGAAAAATACTGCAAATGATGTCGTAAATGTAGCACTGAATCAGAATAATAATGACCCACCACCACTTGAGGGTGTGAACCCACCACCACAAGATCTTCAAGCCGAGGCTAGCACATGGAATCAATACAGGCTTCACCCTATGGTAGTGGATGCCACCGGAGTTATTGTGCTACCTCCTTTACTGGATGACATTAAATTTGTCGTCCTAAGTGGGTTACTTCATATATTTCAAAATAGAAGATTATTCGCGGTCCTACCATCAGAGGATCAACATAACCATCTACACAATGTCATCTTCATCTGCAAGAGCATGATATGAAACAAAAATCCATCAATAGATATCATTGGGCTCTATGTCTTCCCGTTATCTCTAATAGACGAGGCCACAATATGGTATCCGAGCACCCACAGAGTTCAACACTAACTGGGAAGAAATACAGAAGGCTATTTTGGAGAGGTTCTTTCCAAGGTCAAAAAAGTTAAAGTTGAAGGATCTAATAAATAACTTCAAGCAGTTGCCTGGTATTCGATCAACACTACATGAGAAAGGTTTATAAAGTGCCAGAGGAGTGCCCCTGACCACAAGATCGTGGATGATCCCTTGGTGGAAATCTTTTATCGAGCCTTAGTAGAAAATGGCCAAGCTATGGTTGCCACTGTCATGGAAGTCTCATTTTTAGATTATCTATTTTCGGTCATAGTTGGACGGTTGGAGAGAGTGGTTAAGACAAATCGTGAATGAGAGACAAGAGATAAGTTGATGACTAAAAGATCTTTCTCAGGTAGCACTAATTCATCACAGTCACAAACTCATTCTCAGGTAGCACTAATTCAACACAGTCATAGATAAACGAGGAGGTGATGCAAAAGTTTGCTCAGTTTAGTACTAATGTGGGGTTGTTGATGAAACAGAGTTAAGAGTGCGATAATACAGTCAATCATTAGTTTCCATGAGCACCCATGTACGAGCAACCTTACTATGAGGAGGACATTTGTTTTGTCACTAATCAAATGGGGTTTTTTAGACCAATACCCAAGGGTCCAATTCGAACTATCAATGCCAAGGTCAAGGAAACCATGGTCGAAACTTTAATAGAGACGGTTCTTTAAGAGACAACAAATGAGGTGGTTACTATGATATGAACATAGTCTAGGACAGATATGCTTATTGGGGTCACAAAGATGTTTACAGGAATGGAGCATATGTTCCACCACAAAATCGTGGCTCTGGGCTAGTAGTTCGCGAATTAAAGAGATGTTTGATAGATTATTGAAGAACGTTGACGCTCAGGATGAGATTCTAAAGGGGATGAAATCTTCCATCTCCAGCATTAATCAAAAAATTGAGTCTCATTTTGTTTCTATCAAGTAGCTGGAGAAATAATTTGATCAGATGTCGCGTAGTTGAACCAGCGCCAGAAAGGTACTTTGCCCCAGCAACACTGTGAAGAATTTGAAGAATAAGGGGTAGTGTATTGCATTGGCGACATATGGTAAAAAGAAGACCATTGACCCATCGATGTCAATTGATAAGGATGAGGTGCAAGAGGAGATGGTTGGTAGCGAAGATGTAAAGATCGAAGATGCTAGTGCTAAATATGGGATAAGAGATGAGGTAGTGACACCATAAAAGTTGAAACCCATACCTAGACCTCCCCCTCTTTTTCCTTAGAGACTCAACAAGAAGGAGGAGAAAGGTAAGTTTCAGAACTTTATCTCCATGTTAAAGTAGTTTACGATCAACATCCCTCTTATTGAGGCATTGGAGAAGATGCCAAGGTATACAAAGTTCACAAAGGACCTGGTGACCAAAAAGAGGACGGTAAGCGAAGTGCAATCCCAAGATCTTCAGCATTGTAGTGCTATTGCAACAAGGTTATTTATGCAAAAGAAAGAGGACCTAAGAGCATTCACCACACCCTGCACCAATAGAGATATTGAATTTTCAAAGGCATTGTGTGATTTGGGTGCCAGTATCAATTTAATGCCTCTTGTAATATTCAAGAAGCTAGGCTTGGGAGCCCTTCTTCGACGAGCATGCGGTTGTTGATGGCTGACAGGACGGTGAAGGAGCTTGTGGGGATATTGTATGACATTCTAATCAAAGTGAAAAATTTATCTTCCCGATAGACTTCATTATCCTGGATTGTAAAATTGACTTTGAAATCCCAATCATCTTTGTAAGGCTTTTCCTAGACTCTGGGCGAGCACATGTGGACATGTAATCAAGCCAACTCAAGTTTTGATCAAATGATGGAGAAGTTGTCTTCAATATCTATTAGTCTATGAAGAGGCTTGATGATCTGAAGATGGAAGTTTAGGCACTTGGCAAAGTTAGAGTAACCAAGTTATCCAAGTCATGCTGTGACAATAAATCAAGCGCTACTTGGGAGGCGACCCAAGATTTTATTTTTGGCTTTCTAAACTTTTAGGTAGTTTAATTTTCTTATTTTGGTTATAATTTTGGACTCAAGGACTGGTGGCTTATAGGGTAATGGTTTGTTCTTTGAAGGACATGAAGGAATAAGGCTAAGTCAGCAAAACAATGCTGAAAAGAGCGAGAAGTTGATTATACGATTGGTTCTACGATTCATGGTTCAATACACAACTCGAACACTGATTCTTAGAATCACTTCTAGTAAGAAAGATTTTGTGCACTCCAGTCCATAAGCCAACTTATGGCCCGTAGTTAAAAATATGAGTCATGAATACGGCTTGTGGACCACAAGTAAGGTTTCTAAAACTTGCTATGTGTTGGGAGTATCTACGATCCAGCACATGACCCGTATGTCTATCTACGACTCTTAGTAGGATCCATAGTGTATATTTCCCTAAACCAGGGTTCAGGAAAACTACGAGACCATGACCTATACGCCGTAGATTCTTTTTTGGCTCATAGTTCGGGTTTTGTAGGGCCTGCACCAAATTTTTACCTAACTCAATCAATGATTTAAAAGAGGGGTAAAATTATTTATCCCTCATTCTTGCCATAATTTCCCAAAATACCTAAACCCTTCTTTCTTACAAAAGAGTCCGACCACCGCCATTATTTCTAGCCAAGACTCCGACCGACTTTTGGCTACTCTCCAACCACCTAGGGTTCCATCTTTCTCGATTGCCTCTTTCAACTTTTAGGCTTCGTGATTAAATTCCACTATATGCTTGATTTTAATATCGATATTTTTATCAAAAATTATATCAATAGGATGAAGTATTATAAGGGATAGTATTCTGACATTTATATGCTAATCATCGGTGTGGCTTAAGTTAGGAGATATATAGCATTCTTGAAACTAATGGTTTAGTTGCCTTTGAAATTTAACTATGCATATGCCAGAAGTGAAACTAATGTAGTTGGCCAAGAAGTGTTTGTATGCCCTTATTTAAAATCATGTTATCACTTGTCATCGGAACTAAATATATCTATTTGGTTGAAAATTGGCATGTGGTTACGAGTGTGTGAATTATGGCATGCATCTTAGTTGTCAAATAGTGGTCGGAATGTTATGGGAATGTTATATTGTCACTTGATGGGGTAGTTTTATAATTTACTCCTGTGGGGTGTTGGGCAAGTTGGTGTGTGAATTTTTCTTTTATGTTGTCTAAATTGACATGGCTTGTTGGTTGATTATGATTTTAGGTCCTATAATAATTAGTGGAAACCGTTCGATGAGCTTAGAATATGTTGGTTGATTATGACGAGCGACGCCGAAAGGACTGTACAATATTTGAGGATCCCCAAATTATCACTATCGGGCTTGACAGTGACCCACATCTTCGAGAGACCATAGCCCATTATAGGTTAGAGGGGATGGAAGCCCCATCGAGAATGTACTCCCTGACAATGGTTCAAGAGTTCTATGCATCATATGTTGCCACTATTATGGAGTCGACCTCGAAAGGGAAGAGATTCCTTGCCCAGCCCAAGATTACATAGACGATGGTACGAGGGGTTCTAATACCATTTAGCAGTTCCTATTTATCCCCATTATGAGGCTCCAGTTTCCACAGCAGAGTACGATTATAGGTTGAGCCAGACTAGGGACCGGGGCTTGACTAGAGATGTGGCATATAGGTTCACTTTGATAAAATGGATCTCCGATCATATTACTGAGTAGGTCTAAGACACTAATTATATTTCCACATCGTCAGTGATCATAAAGACTTTACTCAACTTCATCAGGAAGTTTTCATAGGTTGTAGTGCATTCACGGATCCAACCGATCCATGCTGATAATACATTGACTCTAGATTTCACAGTATTGGTTGTCAACATCTTGGTTGGCTATGACATTCATTGGGCCCGCTTGAGCAGATTCAAGAGGCAGCCCTGAAAAGGTCCATCTCTATCCCTTTCTCGTGCTTGATCTATCGCTGTCACGACCCAAATGTAGGGCCTAGATGTGACATAGCGAAGGAGAACCCAAAAGTCCTCGATCAAGCCATCATAGCATCATCACACACATCATCGGTTCGAAAGCGCGTACAATAAACAAATAGCACATAAGTCTAAGGGATTTCGGGTCTTTGGACTCAAGCTATGGGGATGTTGTCGGGAATGGGATAAGCATGAATCACATAGCGCATAGCAATTATATTCTAAGGGACGAGTAAGTACGAATCAAGCTATGGGGGCAAGCAGGGTTAGGGACTTTCCACGTAAGCACATTCCCAAGTCAATCATGTCATAATAGCATAAGTGGAAACGGAAGAATAACATAAGATATCATCACTTAACATAGATAGCAATATCATTGCAAGTATCACATAGCACAACGTTCAATAGAGTCGATATGTCCAACAATGCCTCTACATAAGATAAGACGGGGTCTAAACATAATACGAGTTATCCCTCATGTCAAAAAGTAAAGAATCATAAAGTAAAGACAAGGTAGATGAAAGTGGGTGTTGCGCTTGGAACATAGGGCTCACCACAAGCAATAACTTCAAGAACCTCAATTTAGCCGTCAAGCGGAGGATGAAAGTCAACTTTGGTCCCTACATTGTTAAAGCATGTAGACAAAGAGTACGGGTTAGCACAAAATAATGCACTAAGTATACGGGCATGCAATGCATATGAACATGAGCCTACGACCATGATAAATCACAATGGCACATACATAGAAGGAGAATATAGGAAAAGATAGTATATTAATATGCCATGAGATCCATGATGCATGAAATGCCATAATGCTTATATTATAGGGGATGTGACCATAACCGTCATCCAAACTCATGTGAGCTACAACATGAACTTGCCCGATAAGGCCTCCCATCGGATCAGAGAAAATTACTTTCGAAAGGTAATCTACACCACACCTTATGACCCCGTCATTTTGATGTGATGGCCACCTTCCTTATGACCCGGTCATTTTGAAAGGATTTATATAACATATCATATAATATCATAGAATACCTTACGGGCCTTCCATTTCGGTAGCATTCCTATATTGGCACATAATTGAGGGAAAGGAGTGGGACCCTTGGGGATAGCCCACTTACTACTCCAATCCTTTTTGGTGCTAAGTCGTCATCCCAAAAGAATATGTATACATATACATGCCTTTAAAATGAAACGGAGAAACTTGACATCATAATTATGCATAATTAGGCTTAAAGGCCAAATCACTTGCTTTACTTTCATGCATATGTTACCAAAGGTCAAACACATTTCATAATCATGCTTCGTAGGGCTAAAAAGCCAAATACACTTTAATGTCAAACTTCATGCATAAAAGTAGCTCCACACTTGTCATATCATATCATATTAGTGTAAAAACCCATGGTTGCTCAAAGATCCATATCATAGACATTATGTGTTCACATTCTCGTCATAACCCATACTTACTCAAAATCATAGTCATAAACATATTTGGGACTTAGCCCACATCAAATCCTTCATAAAAATAAATGTTCATGCATGCAAATGCCATGATTGATGATGAGAATAGCATGGGTAGTAGAATTCATAATTTAAATCCAAATCAAGAACAATCCATGAAAAATTCATAGTTAAATCAATAATTAAACCTCAGTTTAACATTACCCATGCATAAATTAAATATTAAGCGGTCATGCATACTTGTACCATCTTGAATCAAAGAAATTCATCAATTCGGTCTTAATTAATCTTAAAATCATTAAATAATATCATCCCACACTTCAATTGCACTAAAACATTCTTAATTCAAAAGACCCATTTCATAAAAAATCATAATTTATCAAAAAATTAGAAAATGATTTTGGGTCTTCATGGTTGAAAGAGGAACCATGAATCAAACCCACATACCTTGAATTTAACTAGAAGATTGAGAATATTCTTATCGAGACTTGAATTTCCCCCAATTTCAAGCTTGGTTTTCAATGGTGGATGGGAGAAAATTGAGAGAATTTGGGAGATGAATTGAGAGCTTGAATGAATTAAAATGTATTATGGTTCAATTTGGGGGTCTTAGGAGACTTTAGAAAGGCTAAAATGGTCGTAGGAATAATTAAAATTACCGATTAACCATTAATGAAATGGAGAAATTAACTAAAAAAAGTCGCTGACGAAAGCATCCACACGGTCCGTGCAGTTGTTCACGGACCGTGAACCCTACCGTGTGACATCACTTGGTTCACGCCTTGTCTTGAAATCCTGGATAACTTTCTAGATTACTTCACGACAGGATACACGGTCCATGAGGCTGAACACTATCTGTACACTGGTCCGTGGTGCTTCGCTTAGCCCGGAGTCCTGGCCTTGGGGTCTTATGAATTTTGGACCACTCCATAGAAGCCTTCATGGACCATGAGGCATCACACAACCGTGAAGTGGTCCGTGGAGCCTTACTTGGTTCCGGCCTTGGCCCTTCACCTAGCCTCACTTTTTGGATCAACTCACGGATGCCCCTCACAGGTCTTGAGCCTTCCCAAGGCTCGTGGCCCCTCCCGTATGGACTTTCCTTAGCCACTTAGGCTCTCCCTTTCAAGAACACCTTTGTCCACGGGCAGTCCCACTGAAATAGTCTTAACTTCAACAGACAAACTCCGATTTGAGTGACACCAATTACGTTGTGAAGATAACTCACAGAGCTTCATTTTGATAGGTCACAGTCCACACAATTCATCTCGTACCATGAGATATAGTCATTCAAAGTCAGTCCTCTTACCCGGTTTCATACAAAACTCTCCCAAAATGATTCCTTTGAATACGGCCACTTAAATAGAACTCAAGATCATCACTACATAGCCATAACAAGTTCAAAGCGGACCTTGCTCCACTAGTACGAAGTTCAAAATTTTTTGGGTCGTTACATCTTCTCCTCCTTGGGAACATTCGTCCTCGAATGAGCTAGACCACGACTCAAGAAAGTCAATCAAGTAAGAAACATTTTCATCAAAATTTATAATGGAGCATGAATCATTTTTAAAGCCATTTAAAACTCATGTCAAAATATCATTCAAATCATTTTCGTGCTCATGTATGCATGCAATGTTATGAAACTTAAGAATTTAAAGAATTAGGACAATTAGAAAGGATAGAACCTAGTATGTTAGGCTTGAGTAGATTGGAAAAGATAGGGGTATTGTTCCATCATGTCCGCCTCTGCTTCCCATGTAGCACTCTCCACTTGTTAATTCCTCCAAAGCACCTTAAATGAAGCCTCCTCCTTGTTGAGAAGTCGCTTCACTTGCCTATCCAAAATCTCAATCGGTACCTCGTCATAAGTCAAATTCTCCTCAACTGTTACACCTTCTAAAGCTGTAATTGTCGTAGGGTCACCAACTAATTTCCTCAATATCAAAACATGGAACACCGGATGAATTGAGCTCATCTTCGGAGGCAAGTCAAACCTATAAGCCACATTGCTAATCCGCTTCACAACCTCATATGGTCTGACGTACTGAGGGCTCAACTTTCCCCTTTTACCAAATCGCATGATGTCTTTCATAGGAGATACCTTCACATAAACCCAATCACCTACGTGGAATTCGAGATCCCTCTTCCTAACATCCGAATAGGACTTTTGCCGACTTTGAGCCATCTTCAATCTCTCCCTAATCAACTTCACATTTTCTATGGCCTCAATCACCAAATCTGGGCCAAACAATGTTGCCTCACCTATCTCAAACTAACCCACCTGTGATCTACACCTTCTACCATACAAAGCTTCGAACGGGGCCATACCAATGCTAGCATGGAAACTATTATTATAGGCAAACTCAAGTAAGCGGTAGATGATCACCCCAATTTCCCTTGAACTCCAACACACAAGCCCTTTACATATCCTCCAACGGTTGAATTGTCCTCTCGGCTATCCATCGGTTTGGAGACGAAAAGTTATGCTTAATTTGATCTTTGTACCAAGTCCCTTTTGAAATGACCTCCAAAAATGGGAAGTAAATTGAGTACCATGATCTGATATGGTTAACCACAGTACACCATGTAACCTCACCAATTCCCGAATGTATAATTTAGCATAATCCTCAGCACTATAAGTAGTCTTGATCGGTAAGAAGTGAGCCAACTTAGTCATTCGATCAACAACAACTCATATTGAGTCAAATTGTTTACGGGTACGAGGCAACCCAACTATGAAGTCCATATTCACATCTTTGCACTTCCAAGTAGGAATCTCGATATCTTGGGCCAAGTCACTGGGCCTTTGATGTTCAACTTTCACTTGTTGGAAATTTGGACATTCCGACACAAATTTGGCTATGTCTTTCTTCATGTCATTCAACCAATACAACTCTGTCAAGTCTTGATGCATCTTGAAAGATCCCGGATGAATAAAATATTGGGAATTATGAGCTTCACTCATGATAGTCTTCTTTAGGCCATCAACATTCGAAGCACATAATCGGTTTTAGTACCATAGCACACCATCTCCCCCTTGGGAAAAAACCTCAATCTTTCCATCGGCAACCAACTTCTTTAACTCCACCAAGGAAGGATCTAAGTCTTACTTTGCCTTAACATTCATCACCACCGAGGACTCAGAATTACCTTGAACAAAAATAGTACCATTTTCTGAGTCAGCCAATCTAACACCCAATCTAGCAAACTGGTGCACATCCTTCACGATCTCCTTCTTCCCCTCATCCACATGCGACACACTTCCAATAGATAGCCTACTAAGGGAATTCTCCATAACATTCGCCCTGCCATGATGGTAAAGGACATTCATGTCATAATCCTTGAGAAGTTCCAACCATCTCTTTTGCCTCAATTTAAGATCCCTTTGGGTGAACACATATTGCAAACTCTTGTGATTGGTGAAAACATCCACGTGAACCCCATAAAGATAATGTCTCCAAATCATTAGAGCAAACACCACTGCCGCCAATTCAAGATCATGGGTCAGATAATTTTGCTCATGCACTTTCAATTGCCGAGACGCTTAAGTTATGACTTTACCATGTTGCATAAGCACACAACCCAACCTAATTCGTGAAGCATCACAATACACCACAAACCCATCTAACCCATTGGGCAAGGTCAAAACATGAGCCGATATGCGTTGATCTTTCAATGTCTGGAAGCTCTTCTCACATTCACTCATCCACACGAACTTAGCCTTCTTTTGAGTTAATTTGGTCAATGGGGACGCTATGGAAGAAAAGCATTCAATAAACCTTAGGTAATTACCGACCAATCAAAGGAAGCTTCGAAAATTTGAAGGATTCAATGGTCTAAAACAATCTTTCACCGCTTCAGTCTTGTTAGGATCAACCTTAATACCATCACGCGACACCACATGACCAAAGAATGAAACTTCTCCCAACCAAAACTTACACTTTCTAAATTTGGCGAACAACTATTTTTCCCTTAAGGTTTGAAGCACCAACCTAAAGTGATCCATATGCTTTCGCTCGCTCAGAGAGTAAATTAGGATATCATCGATGAAGACCACCACAAAATTATCAAGCAATGGCTTAAATACCCTATTCATGAGATCCATAAACACCGCCGGAGCATTGGTCAACCCAAACAACATCACCAAAAACTCAAAGTGACCATAATGAGTCTGAAAAGCCATCTTCAGGATATCACATTCCTTTACCTTCAATTGATGGTAACCTGAATGAAAGTCTATTTTAGACAAATGAGTAGCCCCATGGAGTTGATATAATAGGTCATCAATTCTGGGCAACAGGTAGCTATTCTTGACGGTCACCTTATTCAATTACCGATAATCAATACACATTTGGAGAGACCCATCCTTCTTCCTCAAAAACAACACGGGAGCACCCCAAGGTGAAATACTTGGTCTAATGTAACCTTTCTTCAACAAGTCCTTCAACTAATCCTTCAACCCTTTTAGTTCGGCTGGAGCTATACGATAAGGAGGAATGGAAATAGGTTGAGTATCTGTAAGAAGATCTATGCCAAAATCTACTTCTCTATCAGGAGGAATGTCAGCTAAGTCTTTGGGAAACACATTAGGAAATTCATTAACTACAGGAATCGATTCAAGCTTTGGTGACTCACCCTCCATGTCTCTAACCCTTACAATATGGTAGATACACCCCTTAGAAATCATCCTCCGGGCTTTGAGGTAGTAAATAAAATGACCCCTAACCACAGAATCACTACCCTTCCATTCTAACACCAGTTCATTAGGAACTTAAAATTTGACTTGCCTAGTCCTACAATCAACAGAGGCATACGAGGCGTGAAACCAATCCATTCCAATAACAACATCAAAGTCATACATTTTAAGCTCTATAATATCACACGGGGACACTTTATGCAAAATAGAAACAGGAAAACCCCGATACACTTTTCGTGCAATGATAGATTCACCCACAGGAGTATACACTGAATAGGGTTCCCTTAGAGTTTTACGGATCAAACCAAACTTAACAGCCAATAGAGGAGTCACAAAAGATAAATTTACACCGGGATCAAGTAATTCATAAGCATCAAAATCAAAGATTCTTAACATACCAGTCACGACGTTTGGAGCTTCCTCCACCTCCTGTCGGGCATGAAGAGCATAGAACCTTTTATTTCTGGGAGCACTAACAACCTGAGCCTTCGACTACCCTTTACCACTAGGGGCCGCTTGAACTTTCTTTTCACCCCATAAACAGTTGGAAATCTTGTAGTCTAAACCCCACATCCAAAGCAAGCACCCGAAGCTCTCCTACAATCACCCACATAGTTCTTCACACACTGGTCACAATGGGAAATTCATGGACCACCCCTAATTTGTAACTTAGGAGAAAGCATACATGGGTTTGCAATCCTCACATTCGAACCTTGGCCTTGTTAGAAACAACAAAATCCACCACCACCCTTAGAATTGGAGAACTCACAATCATGTTGGGCTCTCTTAGAGTCGTTCACCCATCGCTCCTTGAGCTTTTAACCCTTAATTTGTTCAGCATAGGTCATGAGTCGAGAGATATCCATATCCCTAATAAACATAACGGTACAAAATTATTTCACCACTAAGTCAGAAACACCCGAAATAAACTTGTGCATTCTTGCACGGAGATTAGCTACTAGCATATGAGCATACTTTGAAAGATTAATGAACTTGAGAGAATAGTCGCTCACGGACATGCTACCTTGATTAAGGTTGATGAATTCAGTCATTTTGGCTTCTCGAAGTTCAAGAGGGAAGAAACGGTCCAGAAAATCCATCTTAAACTCTTCCCAACCAACCTTAACATCTTCAGTCCTCTCCACTAACCACTGATTGTACCACACTTGTGCTACATCCTTCAATTGATAGACATTAAATTCAGCCTTCTTCTTAGAACTGACACCCATAATAGTCAACACCTTCGTGAGCTCATCAATGAACTCTTGGGCATCCTTATCACTCTTCAAACCAAAGAATTTTGGAGGGTTTTTCCTGGTGATGTCCCTCACCCTAGACACTGGGGTGCCATTATTAATGGGATTGATTGGCCGGCCTTGATTAGCCACCACTCGAGCCAACATAGATACCATATTCTGAAACTCAACGTGGGTCATTGTCTTCTCCATAGGCTCACGAGGGGCGTATTCCTCAGGGACAGGAGCCTATCTAGGAAAGGGAGCTCTTCTGGGAGGCATTTTCTGAAAGATCAACAAGGATACCCTATTACAGGAAATCTTTCATAATAGCTCAAATCAGGACATAAGGGGACAATGATGTCATAAAATATCATCATAGCCTCTCTCTCGTAGATATGGCGCGTATCACACCCATGAATAAGACTCTGAGTGATGCGACATATTGGACTCCGAGGATCATATACAAATATAGTGCTCTAGTACCATCTTTTCCACGACCCGAAGGTAGGGCCTAGATGTGACATGCCAAAGGAGAACCCAAAAGTCCTCTATCAAGCCATCACAGTATCATCACACACATTATCGGTTCGGAAACGTGTACAATAACCAAATTGATACGACCCGGATAGGGGGCCTACATGTGACATGGCAAAAGAGAACCCGAAGACCCTCGATCAAGCCATCATAGCATCATTACACTCATTATCAGTTCGGAAACGCAGAAGCTAAAACATGTAGCACATAAGCTCTAAGGGTTTAGGGGCTTGTGACTCAAGCTATGGGGACAATTCGGGAATG